>JAXGGA010003821.1:0-96720 GCA_038373865.1 Uloborus plumipes
ATGTTTTTAATTGTTTTAGTGAGAGAAAATAATGTAACAAAATAAAATGGTTCGGCCTTATACTTAGGCAGGGATTCAAGTGAAACACGGACGATCGCAACTCACCATTGCAATCGCAAATTCCCAAATTTGGATAAGTTGCAATTGCAATAAATGCTAATCGCACTGACGTCACTACGGGTGGAGCCAATAAGAGCTCACAAGCGGTCAGCGATCTCCTCTTATTCGGCAAGTAGGCTGTGACGTTTTATCTAGCTCGTTTTTCATAGGCAAACGTCACGCTGACGTCACGATGTTTTTATCAAGAAACGTTCTAATGTAATTCATTTCCAGTAGCGATTGCAATATGCGATCGCCTGTTTCACTTGAATCCCTGCCTTAATCTATATGAACCCAATGTATATAAAATGCATCAAAAGTTTCCTTACAATAAACTTAATCATGTGAATTTGAGACCGTTTCCAAAAAAAGCTCGATTTTAGCCCCACTTTCCCCCACCTGACCCTATTCGAAATGGCAACAGAAATAAATAAAAAGTATTGATTAGAAAAAAATAAACAACGAAAAACCATCATTAGAACTTAAGAGCACCACATTTTCAAATGGCATCAGAAAAAAATAAAAGTCTTTCTAAAAACAATCGTTAGAATTTATTGTAACCCGTGTTCAAAATGGCAGCATTTTCTTTTTCTTTGATTTGGAGAAAGTAGTGTTTTTCCCTTCAAAAATGGCATTAATGGCAAAAACAATTCAAGAATTTTATTTTTTCAGTACTCGGGCCAAAATGGCTACAGATAGAAATCATTATAAAGATTTTTTTCACGCGCAGACGATCGTCAATTTTTAATTAAAAATTAAATTCCACTTTCTTTTAAAAGCCCATATCTTTTTTCATGGTGGAGATATCGATTAGTGGTTTTGAAAACTTTTAGAAGGAAACATTCCCAAAAGGTATTTTTTGCGTTCTTTCGAATCAGACCAAGATCGAGAAGATCCTATTAGTATTTCGCTAGATAGAGCTATTTTGAAGTCCTTTATTCGATATTCGAACGCATCGGCACTTTTTTCCCGCTCAAAAACCACCCTATTTTCCTTCCCGGTGCCCCCTGTCACATTTCGTCCAGATCCGGCGTAAACTGTGGATTTGTATAAGGTACACACACACACACACACACACACACACATATTCTTTGTTTTATTTATATGTATAAGGAATTCAAAATGATCACATTTATTTTGTTGTGTTCTTTTCAATCAAAATTGAAGGAAAAATAGTAATTGAAAGAAAATAGAATGGGATGATCGCCCATCCCTAGGGGAACTCTTCACCCGTAATTTTTCGATATTAAAGTTCTAAAGATTCAATTTTATACGACTTTTAAGGGATTTCGGGGACTCCCCGGAAATGTTTCGGAATTGATGTCCGAATCCTTTATCCTTTGCGATCAATATTTATAAACCATAAAGCTTGAGACTAAAAAAAAATGATAGTGGCTAGTGACCAGTAAACCCAAAAAAGTTAGTGGCCACTTTGGCGTTGTTTTGTGGCTACTTTGAAGCAAGTTCCAAAATTGTAATCCCACTTCACTTCATTCTGCATTTAGTAATATTACACTATGTACTTGCATTTATCATAACTGAATTATTATATCTAATAGCAAAAGCAATTTAAGAATTTTATTTTTGCAGCACTTAGGTCAAAATGGCAACAGATAGAAATCATTAATGAGATTTTTTTCAAGCGCAGACAATCGTTGATTTTTAATTAAAAATTAGATTCCGCTTTTTAAAAGCCCATATCTGGGAATGGAGAAAAGAAAAATGTTTTTAAAAAACATCCCATTGAAATGCAAATGTGTTTTGCAGATGCGGTGTTCCACATGCCCCAGGCCGTGATCGACGAGCTGTCCCAAGTCCTAGAGAAGAGGAAGCCTTCACTGGATGAGATCGCCGCCTGACGTCATCCACGGACACAAAAGGTATAGATACTCTTTGTAATAAAAATATTTTTTAAAAAATCTGGTATGGACCCCACACTACTTCCTTTTACGTGTAAATTTCTTAGTAGTTGCCTTAAGTGTTAAAAAAAGTGCTTGGAGTGAGCAAGGTAACAATTCAAATATTTACTCCCCTAATCTGCCACGAAACAATGCAAAAAATATTTTACAATGGTTAATTTTCTAAATATTGCTGATTTTAATATCATTCAGTGAATTTTTCGCAAAATATCGCCAATAGCGCCAAGTTGAACCCAAATTCAAAAAATAATTTTTTCGCCAAATTTGTCGCCAACTTGGCGATATGTCGCCAAGTTGGCGTCAAACACTTGGCGACCAAAAGCTTGGCGACATATCGCCAAGTGGTCGCGCCAATTCATATCACTTGAGTCTGCATTGAAATTAACACTGATTTACCCCAAAAAAGGGTAAAACACCCCCTTGGGAACATTCAAATGCAACCACAAGGGGAGGTGCACAACTAGACCATCCTCAGAGCCTACATACCAAGCTAGAAGCTTCTACGGCATATAGTTTTTGAGTTATGCGACCCACATACGCACATACATACGCACACACGTACATACAGACGTCACGAGAAAACTCGTCGTAATTAACTCGGGGTGGTTGAAAAGGATTTTTCGGCTGCTTATATGTTGGTAGGTACATATGCACGTGCTGACAGGTCGAAAAAACTACTGAACATTCATTCGGGGGTGAGCAAAATCAAAATTTAGACTCAAATTTGAGTGATTTTTTACTTCCTTTTACGTAGTAAAGGAAGTATTGTGATCGCGAAAAAAAAATCACTCAAATTTGAGTCTAAATTTTGATTTTGCTCACCCCCGAATGAATGTTCAGTAGTTTTTTCGACCTGTCAGCACGTGCATATGTACCTACCAACATATAAGTAGCCGAAAAATAATTTTCAACCACCCCCGAGTTAATTACGACGAGTTTTCTCGTGACGTCTGTATGTACGTATGTGCGGATGTATGTATGTATGTGGGTCGCATAACTCAAAAACTATATGCCGTAGAAGCTTCTAGCTTGGTATGTAGGCTCTGAGGATGGTCTAGTTGTGCACCTCCCCTTGTGGTTGCATTCGAATGTTCCCAAGGGGGTGTTTTACCCCTTTTTTGGGGTAAATCAGTGTTAATTTCAATGCAGACTCAAGTGATATGAATTGGCGCGACCACTTGGCGATATGTCGCCAAGCTTTTGGTCGCCAAGTGTTTGACGCCAACTTGGCGACATATCGCAAGTTGGCGACAATTTGGCGAAAAAAATATTTTTTGAATTTGGGTTCAACTTGGCGCTATTGGCGATATTTTGCGAAAAATTCACTGAATGATTTTAAAATCAACAATATTTAGAAAATTAACCATTGTAAAATATTTTTTACATTGTTTTGTGGCAGATTAGGGGAGTAAATATTTGAATTGTTACCTTGCTCACTCCAAGCACTTTTTTTAACACTTAAGGCAACTACTAAGAAATTTACACGTAAAAGGAAGTAGTGTGGGGTCCATACCAGATTTTTTTTTTCGCGATCACAATACTTCCTTTACTACGTAAAAGGAAGTAAAAAAGGTGAACCGACTTCAAAAACACAGCTGAAAATTACTCAAAAAGTAAAGAATAATTTTATTCTTTGAACACCATCAATACTACTTTTGAGCATAAGTTTTCAAGTCGGTGCCGAAACAGTTAATAAAATCATTCTTACCCATTTTAAGGGGGGAAAAGCACTCAAAATTGAGAAGGAAACATTTATACTGCTTTTATTCTGAAAAAACATAAACTTTTATTTAAAAAGTAAAATTATTATTTTACTTTTTAGAGCAATTTTCAGCTGTGTTTTGGAAGTAGCTTCTACTTTTTTTCTAAAATGTTTTTATTTCATTCTTTTCAGTGTAAATGCATTTCAGAAATAGTATCATGTTGTCATCACAACGCTTCGTCTCACTTTTTCATATAAATTTTTCCTTTGTCAAAAATATAATTCCAATAGTTCTATTACTACAACTACTGATTACCTATGTCAGCGGTTCCCAACCTTGTTTTAATGACGTACCCCTTGTGATAAATTTATTCAAATTGTACCCCCAAGGAAAAAAAGTTTCAAGAATATTAATCATGGAAAGTAAATATTTACGCAAGAGTTTTTTAATCTTTTATTTGACAATAAAGTTATTGTTTAAAATTAGGCCTATATATATGTTTCTAGTAAACTTATTTAATCTAAATACCAACTGTAAACAAATAATAACAAAGTAAATACAACGTTTCTTATCACGAAAACATACTACAATTACCGGTAGCAAATAAGTTTATCGAAAAAAATCAAAATTACTCTTAAAACAAGTAAAAACTGTTTTAGTGTGACCCTTGGGCCTGTTTTGTTGCACATAATATTTTGAAATCAATATCAAAGTTTGATAAATACACTCTTAAATCAGGACTTGCAATTAGCTTATTCCTATACTTATTCTTAATGAAAGCATAGGAAGAGAACGATCTCTCAACTAGTTCTGTGTTTGTAAAAGGAACTAAAACCGGAATGGGCTTTTGTGGTTAAGGGTCCATATTCATCCCTAATGCTCACCCAGAATTGTCCAAGGGGTTTTTTCTTAAACTCGGACTTCAAGGAGGAGTCACTTGAAAGTTCTAGGAGCTTTTCCATCTCATGAACGAGCGAGCGTGAGTCAGACCATCGGAAGACTAGGCACGCCAGTACTGTACTGTACTTTTCATCCACCAATGGCAAAAAAAATAAAATACGCCATTACCAAATATTTTCGGCGTACCCCCAACCAGGTCGTTGCGTACCCCCAAGGGGTACGCGTACCCCAGGTTGGGAACCGCTGACCTATGTCATCACATATTTTTAAGCACCTTTTTTGCTGAAATATAAAAAATCGATGTTTTAGTTTTAACAGAAACTTATATCGATGTCGCACCACTAGGTAAGTGGAGAAGCGCACTGTGAGGGTCACATTTCATTTAGTTACACTTGGAAAACGTTATTCTTGTTTCTCCGAATCAAATTTGGAGCATTTACATCACTTTTCAGAACATTGGATCAAACCAAAATACACTCAGGCACATTGAAAATAGCGACCCAAGAAGAAAGCATCGGATTGAAATGAAATTTAATACACATAAGGATACAAATGAGAGATTCACTTGATCTCAAAATCGAGACAATTGAACGAATACAGGGTGTGCAAGGACACAAATACAGAGCAACTTCAATAGCACGTTGGACCATCTCTAGCTGCAATACATGCCGCCACACGGTCCGGCATTGAGTTGATTAGACGCCTGATGTTGTCCTGAGGCAGATGGGCCCACAAATTTGTAACAGACAACTCCAAATCACGCACATAGTGACACGATGACATCTGACGTTTTAGCTGATCCCACACATGCTCCATAGGGGATAAGTCGGGGGAGCGGGCCGGCCATGGAAGAGTCTGAAAATGACGTAGGAAGTCTTGAGCAACTCTTGCTGTATGCGGACGAGCATTATCTTGTTGGGAAATTGCCCCTGGGAGCAGTGGCGGATCCAGAGGCTCGATTTGGGGGGGGGGGCGATTTTATCCGTGGGCGGTTGGTGCAATAAAAAGTGGGAGGTCAGAAAACGCAAAACGCACGGGAGGGGGGGATAACATGAAAAAATTAATAAATTAAGCACGCTTTATTAAGTCGATTCTTTCTTTGAACGCATGAATCGATCAGAACCAGCATTTTTGATTCGATCGACAATTTTGAAAATTTAGAAAAGTCCAATTCCCCTTTCTCTTGAAAATTAGTGGGAAGTCGCCTGTCTTGCCTTCCCTCTCCCTCCCCCCGCCCACATATACGAGCCGTGTATATGGCTGTATCCTTTCTCTGTTTCGGAAGCTGTTTCGATCAGAAGATTCCATCATCCTTTTTTTTTTAAACTTTTTTCTCGTCTCTATCATGGAATTAAAAAGAAATATTATTTCGTTGCAATGTGGAATATTATCAGAACCTAATATGATGTGGTTTTATGGTGCATTTCTCTGAATCTTCTTGTTACTTATATTTTTAGGTAAGAATAATGTCGAGGCTTGCAGATAGAATAAAAACCCGTTTCTGAAGCATTTAATTAAGCACATATATTCGGAAATTATGCATGTTTTTAAACTCGGAAAAATAACTTTAATTGTAAGTACCAAATTTTAAGAAAAAATTTTGCTCTCAAATATGAAAAATTTTGAAATAATGAAAATTGAACTTAAGACTGAATGTGGAAAAGAATTTAATTATCATAAAATACAAATCTTTTAAAATATATAACATGAACTGATTTTAAGATTTCGCATGCTTACTAATACAGACATGAATAAGTCAAAATATTATGTACACATTTCCAAAACTAAATAACTGAAACAAAAATAAAATTTAAACAGTAATACAGCATTAAACGTTTATACATTTAAAGCTCTTTTTGAGCCTAGAATTTCGTTCAAAACATTTTATTTATGATTTTTACGAAAATCAAAGGGGTTTTTGTTTCATCAAAAATTCCTATTCTCATACTGATGCAAAAATATTGCAGTTTTCAAAATGATAACATCTTAAATTATAAATGATTTATTAGTGCGCCCCCCCCCCCGTAAGATTTATAAGTATGCCCTATCTTAGATTTATGGTAAAAAATATAAACCAAAGTCAGTGTTTACGTTAAAATCTATTAAATTAGACTCATTTGAATCGAAACTGGTAGCGGATTCATCATTAGCGTTTTCAAAATCATTTTCAGAATGTAAACAAATATCAGCATTTATGCTACCACAGAATCTAATAAATTAGACTTATTCGAATTGAAACTGAAGGCGATTTCATTATTTGCGGCATGAAAATCATTTACAGTATCAATATTCATGTTAGAATCTTTTAAACTGGACTTACTTGAATCGAAACTGGCGGGATTTTCATTGTTCGCGGAAGATGAAAATGTGTTTGCAATATCAGTTTCTGCACTTGCATTTCCTTCACAAATCGAATAGGCATTGTTATTCTTAAAAAAACTATTAATCATTTGATATTTTTCAGCTTTTACTGCTTCTTCCTTTTTCCTTTTCCGAAACTCTGCACCGCAAACGGTTTTTTTTTTTATTTTTTTTATTCATTTTGATGGAAATTTAATAAAATATCAATGTATGACTATTTCTAATTAGGTCAGTATATTGAAATAGAATAGACAAGGAAAAGAGTTCAACTTAGAGCTCTGTAGGTCTGTCGTGATCGCATATTTAAAGCAGACATGGTGGCGGCAATAGCAAGTTTGCTATAATAGCACAGTTATCGTCCACCTTTTTAATCCAAAATGGCATAAATCAGTTATTGTGACTTCTCAACAAGGTTCTTTATCTGGATTTTTTTTTTTTTTTTCAAATTATCTGGCAAATTTCGAGACTGAATAGGAAGGAAGCATTTTTAAAAATAAAGCCTAATATCTGTTCAGTTTCGTGTAAACACTAATACTAATGCCGTCTCTTCTCAGCAGATTGAGGCATTAGTGCATTAAGTAAGTTGCCACCCTTAAGCCAGGCCGCCAACTTGCAGCCTTGTACAACTATTGTGCATAATCTTATTTTATTATTCGGTAAAATTCTAGTTTCATTTGTGAAATTGAATTTCCCCCCTCCCAAAAACTGAGTTCAGGCGCCCTTAATCATAGGAGCTCAATTATGCATCATATGTGACGTATCGATGCAGATTTCATTCGGAACACCTGGAAGTGGCATTGTATACGGGGAAAAAAAGTTTTGTGTTATTTTTTCACAGTGCGCTCCATACCTCTGGCGCCCCCCCCCCCCACACCACCCCGCGCCAGGGGGCTGCAGGGGCGCTATGTACGCCACTGCAGCCGCTGTTACAAGCATACAGGAATGACCTCTGAACACCTCTGAACATTATAAAGCAAGCTTTGGAAAAGGGAATAAGCTTCCAATTTCTAGCATTTTTCATTTAAATTTCGAGCATTAATACATAAATTTTAATGTGTTCATAGAAAGAGATCATACAAATTTTGAATATGAAGAAATAATATAATTTCTAATTTCTCAGGAAGTGTTTGAACGAAAAATATTTAAATATGCATCCCTTTAAAAAAAAAAGTCTCGGGGGGGGGGCGATCGCCCCAATCGCCCCCCCTGTGGATCCGCCACTGCCTGGGAGACCATTTAGGAAAGGTCCTATATGGGGTCGAAAAATATCATCAACGTAACGTTAGCCGGTTAAGTTTCCACGCATCACAATTAGATTGGACCGGCAATCATAGGATATGGCCCCCTGACCATTACACCAGCTGTGCGAGCAGTGTGACGTAGAACAGTGTGGGAGGAATTGTACCGCTCACCTGGGCGCCTCCACACTCGTACACGGTTATCATCAGTCCCTAAAACAAACCGAGACTCATCACTAAACACAACTTTTTGCCAATCTGTGATATTCCACATTGATCTGGCTTGGCAACACTGTAGACGCAATCTCTGATCAATCCGACGATTTCTTCTTAGGTCGCTATTTTCAATGTGCCTGAGTGTACATTAAAATGATGGCCTCTCCCTATATAGACTATATAGCGGCTCTAGCCAGACGCAATGCAGAATTTCGATGACGCAATTGCCTAGTACAGCGTTTCCTGATCTTTTTAGCTCGCGTACCACTTCGTTGTGCATCATGCTAAATTGTACCACTTCGTAAAAAAATTGTCTTTCTTTTTTTTTTTTGCAAAATGTTTATTTATTTGCATAACACATTTTATTGGGTGACTACGTTTACATATCGCATGAGAGAAATTTCATTGACTCACAACAGAACTTCATGCTGAATTATAAAATAGCAAAAATTGTAAAGTCACTGTAGCATATTGTACGTTAAATTTGTATGTATTTGTTTAAAGTTTCCTTAATAATAAATGGTTGTAAAAAAATATTAAAAACAGATTAATTTATTATGTTGTGTTCTAGTATTTATACATAATACATTTAATGATATCCTTGAGCTTGTTTCGGAAAACAATATTTTGAAATGTACTGATGGCTAACGGCAAAATTTAAAATGTATTCTAAAAAATAACCGATATTGATTGCCCGGATTTCTGATTATCGACTGTAAATATTAACAACTTTACTGTATAATGTAACTAATAAAAAAAAAATTTACGAATAAAAGGAAAAAACTTTTTGTAATATTCTTTAATTGATTTATTTTTTATGTCTCTATTACTGATTATTTTTCGAACACCACCAACAGGTCGCTTACCACTAGTGGTACAGGTATTACAATGTTGGACAACGCTGGCCTAGTATGAAAACCACGTATTTCAAAACAAAAGTGAAGTTATTGGATGCATAAGCTCATCCAGTGGCAAATTTACAAGTTTGGACGGGAATATTCTAGGATTAGAGCCTCTATCCATCTAATAACTTTTCTATTGAGAAACGGAGGTTCTTATTCTGGACTATCTATTTAAAGCTTTTGCTTATTCGAAAAAATTATCTAACCTCTCCAAGTATTTCGTCCCAATTCGGACTTTGGTTGGATACGGGTGATCTATGAACCGCAAGAGACGCCCGAGGCCTTAAATGCGAAACGACATATGCTGCACATTAGGGTGGGGTGAAAAATAAAAAGTTTTTCAGATCTTCTAATAGTTCCCAAAAGTTGTCTTTGGTGATAGTTAGCTTTTGTGCAAAATTTTGAGAAAAATCGGTTCATATCTTCAGGGGACGCTGCGATCGCAAAGTTTTACCATAGCTTTGTTATGGATTTTATGGTTAAAATATCGAAAAGAATGCCTTTAGCTAGTCTCTTTGCGTTTTTTTTTACTCAAAAGATGTTTTCATGCATTCAAAGCATATGAATAACTCACAAAAAAATATTTTATATGACATATTTATATTTCAAGCATTTAAAAAGAAACAAAAACGTGCAAAAAAGTGATTTTTTAAAAAAATTTTTGTTTCTTTTTAAATGCTTGAAATATAAATATATCATATAAAATGTTTGTGAGTCATTTCATATGCTTTTAATGCATGAAAACATCTTTTGAGTAAAAAAAAACGCAAAGAAACTAGCTAAAGGCATTCTTTTCGATATTTTAACCATAAAATCCATAACAAAGCTATGGTAAAACTTTGCGATCGCAGCGCCCCTTGAAGATATTAACCGATTTTTCTCAAATTTTGCACAAAAGCTAACTATCACCAAAGACAACTTTTGGGAACTATTAGAAGATCTGAAAAACTTTTTATTTTTCGCCCCACCCTACTGCACATGACAAACCCGAAATTTGAGTTTCTCATTTCATGTCTTTTCTTTTCCATTCTGAAGGGTTCCTCTTCATGTTTGTTTGCAGTTGTCCATCCGAATGGTTTCGAACCAGAAACCACGAAGAGATGAGGTACGCTGCTGCGAGGGTCGAGCCGACGAAAACAGGGAAAACCCAAGTATCAGTGTTTGTGATGTTATGTCAGAATGAAATATTATGTATTCGCTATACTTTTTGTTCGTCATATTTTAGTTTTGAAATAAAAAGTGTTAAGCCTGTTTTATCCCCAGTGTCACAATCAATGTTTTGCTGCTTCTTGAGTCCTGACTGTGTGTACATATAAAGGCTTTTGAGAAGGCTTGTTAAAACTAACATATTACCAATACAGCAACAATGGAGACGGAAGACAAATTCAAGAAGTTCCACTTCTTGAAACTTCAGTGATGGGTTATTACCGATTAATCGGCTGTTTATAATCGGCTCAGCCAATTAATGATAAGGATGATTGTTTTTCATACTACCAATTTTACCATCACTTTTTTTTCTTTCTTATACAATTCCGAGTTTAGAAATAGTAAGTAATTTATTTCCAAGAGAAATTTTTTTTTCCATTTTCCCAATTTTCCCAAAATAATTTCAATATTTTATCAAATTTCTTAGAATCAATTTTCATATTATTGTCAGTAACATTACATTAACACATTGTTAATTACGTTAATTGGACATAAGAATTCAGAAAAAGGGAAAGGGAGTCTGGGATTACGGGACAACTAAAATGCATGCTTAACTGTTATGACTGCATAGTTGAATTGCAACGATAAAACAGAACCAGATGAAACTGAATCATTTATTTCAAACACCAGTCAAACATAATTTCCAATTATCTTTTTTTCATAAAATCCAGTTCACAACACTTCAGTAAATGTACACCCACATATATCGCACACCTATAATGAAAGGGGCACTGCTTTAACCACTAATCTAATTTTCAAAGTGTCCCCCCCCCCTTTCATTTATGGTGTGCAATATGTCGCTTTCAGTTTAACACTTTCAGGTCTGAGCTATTTCGACCGCGTATCTCCCTCCAGACTGGAGGATTTTTGTCGCTTTTCGCGATTAAAAAAAAAAATACTTGGAAAAAGTAATGTTGGTAGTTTTAATTTTATAGAATACTTCAAGATGTTTTCTTTCAAGATGAAAGACCTATATAAGTTAAACAACAATAATTATTTAGTAAGAAATTGTCGAAAAATGCATGTTTGGAACTTAAAAAGTTCCGCATTCGAAGATATCATTTTTGACCATTAAAGTATAAAAAACTTACCCAAATCTTGAACAAATATTTGAAAAAGGATTTAATTAAAAAATATCACATTATTTAGCAGAATTTGTTTTGGTATGGTAAATTTCAAAACACGGATTTGCAAAAAGATCAATAGTCTCAATTCTACAACGTCTCTTGCAGTTAATTCTGATTGGTGCTGCCATCTACATCTTTTTCCATAAAGTAAAAGGTTCATAGATAATATCTGATTAAGGATTGAAACTTAGAAACCCGTACTTTTATAGCTACAGTAGCTCAAACTTGACCCCCCCCCCCTCCCACCCGAGCTCGGGCTTAGTCATCTTCACCACAAATGGCAGCCCGAGCTGCGCTCGGCCTTCAACTGGGAAGTGTTAAAATTATTTTTTTATTTAATTTAATGATGCTAAAAGTGTTTCCAAACCGTTGGAGCTTGTTGGGTTTTCAAAATAAACTGCTCAGTTTCTTCGTTTATGAATGAAATATAATCAAGATACACCGTCAAATCTGTGGAAAACAATGACATTTGTAACTGCCAAGATAAGTCCTCTTAAATAATGAAGGATTCTTATCATTAAAATGGAGCTTTTGAGAAAACCGATTCAGGACGAAAAAGTTGGTTTTCAATTTATAACATTCATGATGTTTAAAAGATTAAATAGAACTTCTTGTGTACTGTCAGTTTTAAAATCATACTTTAGTGCTTGCAAAGTAGGTCAGCTGAAATATCTACAGGTATCGAGTATAAAGGAAATCAACTGATATCAATGCTATTTAGTGCAATTTTGACAATCATTAATATCCACAATGAACTTAGTCGACAAAATAAAGATAGGAAAATAATGCTGCTTAAGGGAGGCAAAGGGCATTATCTGCACAAATGATATATTTGAAGAAAGGAGTTTTTTATTTCATACTCACAATAGGACAATGTTGTAATTGCACTTTTTTTCGTGCTTTATTTTCAGCGAAAACCAAATAAGCAAGATTATACAATGAATATAAAAATGCAGTAATTGCCCCTTTACCTCTTAGTTCCTACAGAGGATTTATTTGATGAATATGATTAGTTTTGCACGCATATGAGAGTTTTTTCAATCTGTTTGCTAGTTATCATTTTTTTTAGACTTATTTCACAAAAAAAAAAAAAAACGAAATAGAAGAGTTAGTGGAAGATAAAGTATTTTCTTAAGATTCAAGACAGACTTAAAATTCAAGAAAACAGTTTAATATACTCTCATTTTTATGGAATAAATTTTAAAATCTATTCAATGTAAAAGAAAACTTCAGCGACAAATACTTGTATACTCATGCTGTCAAAAACCATTATTGAATTTTGTATCAAATTGATAAAAATTTAAATCTAAACTTTGAGCAAACTAAATTTTTATAGCATTAAAAATTGAGAGAAGCACTAGAAAAATAATGTGATGTAAAAGAGGCATTTCGAAAGCAATTTAGGTTTCCAAACTTACTAAACTTGCCAGTATTACAAATCAAAAGTAGGGAGATCATTTTTTTAAAAAAAAATCAAAAAACCATTAGTTGTATAGGGAGACTTAAGTTTGAATGACTGTCTCCAAAATAAGGATCTGAACACCGTCTTTACTTAGTAACCCCTTAATTTCTTTTTTGGCCCTCCAAGTAATGAAGTTAAACACTTTGAAATGAACTCTAGTTTAATAATTTAGTTCCTAATTTTATTGGATTTTTTTTCTCCAAAATTCTGGCTGGTAAATTCATTGGACTGAAATATCTAAAGGTGGAATTTTACATCATGGCTGCTTAAAGGGTTAAGAGAAGTATAATAGTAATATCTATACAAAGAATACTAGCTGCTTGGCCCGGCGTTTCACAGGCTACCTCTGAACAGAAAATTAACAAAACTATAATATTTTATAAGTGTTGGCATCTTACTATTTTTGTTTCCAAAGGTTGTTTTATTTTTGGGTTTCCCTGTGCAGTTTTTTACTATTTTTATATATATTTATCATATACATATCATAGCATGATGTAATTAAAATAGTATTAGTAAAATACTATTTTAATTACATTTAAACATTAATTTTAAAATACTATTTTAATAGTATTAGTAAAATAGTAATAGATTGTCTTATTAACGCTGGTGAAACCACGAGGCAGAGCTATGCCCTAACGGTTTTTGAAGTAACAACTCATGTCCATTATAGTGCAAAGGATTTCTCATTTTTTGTTACATTTTTATTCGGACGCAGCCCGCCGGGCCACACAGTTAGATACTACGTATAAAAATACTACGTACGTGGCCCGCTAAAGAGTCATGTTTGATTCAACTGAGCCTTCATTCAAAATTCTCATTACTGTTTCATATCAACCACATTTTATAACCATGAATTTAATAATTATTTAGGGCAAATCGCTTTAAATGTGAGCAACAATTTGAAGATTTTTCTCAATTTCTTCAGAATCCCTTTATCAAACCTTATGCAAATTAAAACTAATGAAGCCTGAAAAATTACCAATCTATCGGTACCAGGTTCGACTTTCAGTTCGTTGGCGTTCGTGAGAAAGAAGCATGACATACTCAGTTTTTAATATAAGTAGATTGGCAAATACCAAAGGCTTTCCGACTAATAATCATAAAAGAGACTCCAATTTTACCAAAAGGTCGATCCAAAATTCTCTTTTCGAAAATTTAGTTTTTAGGGAATGTTCCCAAATTTTGATTAGAAATCAGCAGAATACTTTATCAAGGAGTTAAGATTCTCACTTTAATGTGTTACCTCAAACAGTTATAAAAAGGACAATTTTAAATTCCCCCTTCCTCTAAAAAATATATGCCGTAGTTTAAGTTTCAGGGATGAAAACAGCTCAAAGTCAAAAAAGAGGAAAAATTGTGTGGCTCAACATTTGAATAGATTTTTTAAAAATATTATGCAAAATTAGTTATGTGAGATTTCCTCTTAATTTGTACTGTGATAATGAAAGTAAAAACTGAAGGTTGAAGGCTTTTTATTTTTAAAACATTTTTTGCTCATTTCCTATTTATCTTTTTAAGTCATACAAAAAAAGGGGGGGGGGAGGTATAATTTTAGACAAATTAGCCACTTGTATCTCAAGAAATGAGTTTTCTAATATTGCACGGTCTTTTTGTTATTTTGATAAATTTTATAGATCAAAATAATTTACCATTTTTTGACTAAAATCTCAAATATTTTAGCTGAATTTTCTCAATTTCTAAATCCTACGACGGAAACTTATGTTTTTGGCAGCATGCCAAAATAGAGTACATAGTTCGCCAATAATTGCATTTCATCCTTGAGGTTTCAATCCTGCTGCATCCTCAAAACGTTTCCATTGTTTTGGAAGCTGGAAGAAACATTGTTTTTTTGTTCCTATTATCAGGGGTGATTGTGAGTTCATGAAAAAATACCTGAAAGTTTTAAAGAGAAAATGTGTGAGTTATTAACATCGAAGTGAATACTATTTTAAGATGTTATATATGTGTTTAAAAACTTAAATAGTTGAAACAAAAATAAAATTCAGTCAAAGATTCAGCATTTAGTTTTTTCATTTTACACCTTAAAGAGCATGGAATTTTGTTTAAAACTTATTTAAAATGATTTAATCAAAATAAAAGAAATGTTATTTGTTTGCCTTTCGACAAGAAATAGCAAGCATAAAAAATAAGAAATATTAGATTCTCACAGCGGATGTAAAGGTTTCACAATTTTTAAAATTAAGGCGTTAAAAGTATGAAAATGACAAAATTCACAAATGAACTTACTTCAGATTTACAATTAAAAGCTCAAAAATAAACATTTTTACTGTCCATTAAATCAGATTTCAAATTTTAACTTTTTGATTTTCATAAAAGACACAGAATTTTGTTTGAAATTTTTAAAGTTATGAGTTTTTAAAAGAAATAAAAATATATTTCAATTACTTGTCTCCTAACTAAGGGTGATAAGCATCAAAATTGAGAAAAATTTGATTATATCGGATGCAAATCTATTGCATTTTTTAAAATGAAGGCATCAAAATAAAAAAAGATGCAAATAAATTTATAAAAGTAAAAAAAATAGAATGACATCTTAATATTTCCATTCGATTAATATTATTAGTAATTATCGGTATAATCACCAAAAAATTCGAAGACTGAGGTGGAAGATAAAAGCAATTCAAAACAATTTTTTTCCGGTATTTTTGAACATGAAAATACCAGAATCTATCGTAAAAATACCGGAATACAATCGCCCCTCTAATATATTGGAGCAAAATGGCGAAAATGGCCTTGCTTCATTTTTGCAATTCAGATGGCATTTTCCCATTTTGCGAAAAGTGCGACCGTAGCGGAAACCCTGGCTGTACAGATAACTCATCCCAGGTGTCCCCATCTGAAGAAAAAAAACGAATGAAATCAGCCACACAGACTTGGAATGACATCTTTATTTGGGAACCCAGTGTTTACACTGATTTTACAAAAGCAGGTAGAGGGGTTTCAGAATCAAAAATGCACCGAGACTGAACGGGTTCATGCCGAGAACGCAGTAGAACTGGAATGTTAAATACTAAAGAGAGAGAGTCCAGCGAAATTTGTTTTCATCATTTTCTGATACATATAAAGAATCTTCAGAGTATAAAAGTTAAATATAATTTTAATATACAATTTTAAATCAACATTTTATAAAACACTTTGAAATAATAAAAGAAAATCTTGAATCAATTGGTATATGAAAATCTACATGCATGACAAAACCTATAAAATACAGCATCAAACACTAACACGAACATTGATTTTCATATTAGCAATGCAAATATATTTACTAAACAGGTATGATTTTTTTTTCAATGTTTTTTTCTAACACTAATTACTTTTGAAAAAACAATAGCACAGTTCACTCTATATCAAAGGTTACCTGCTTTTCACCCCCCATCAAAATTGGATTTCACAGAATTCCAAAAAAAAAAAAAAAAGAAAACTTGATATATTTTTTCCTTCTCCACTACAGTCGAAACGAAGTTTGTGACTAGCTCCTTTCTTCCGTACGGTTCTCGCGAGAAGCAGAGTAAGAGATATAAAAGAATTAAGTACAAAAATGGAAAAGTTACTATTTTCAGAAATTTCGAGTTGTTGTAATAATCCAAGATCATGGGTGGAGTTCCGATCCGTCTCCGAGGGGGTGGGGAGGGGAGGGCCCCCCTTCCCCCCCCCCTCGGACAGAGCGCAAAATTAATGCCACAAGCTGGAAGTCTTCACAGAAGTGGAAGATTTCTTTCACACGTAAAGGGGGTGAATGGCGATCAACCTGCAAAATAGTAAAATATCATTAATAATCAAAATATTAGTCTTCAACTGAAAAACAACTAAAAAACAAAGATTTGTTCATTCAAAGCAGAGTTAAATTTATTGAGGTGCCTGTATTTATCAATTTACTAACAGTACCTGCATGGCGATGCCCATGCAATAAATGTAAAGGAAGTCAACTGAATAAAATTAAACTCGCTCCAACCCTCTAAAGTAAAATTATTGTGTTTTTAATTGAAATGTGCTTCGCAACCTTTAAAATTCCACTAAAAATCATGTTAAAGTTTAAAACGCACAAATTGCCAAATGAATCAAGACAATAAGTTAAGTAACAGGAGATATTACTCAAATTTAGTCAATTTTTAAGGTTTATCTCCATACGGAAATTAAAACCACTATGTAACTTCAGGGACGATAGAACAGTTTGTCTGGAAAATGGATCTAGTGTTTTCGCTTTGTGTATAGAGTTAAACCTTGAAAATAGACTAATGAGGGAATTCAAGTGAAACATGGACGATCGCAACTCGCCAATGCAATCGCAAATTCCCAACTTTGGATTCAAGTGAAACGAATTCACTTCCAGTAACGATTGCAATGGTGTTTCACTTCAATTCGGCCCTAAATTTGAGTAATTAATATCTCCTGTCCTAATTAACGGAGAAAAACATCCCAAAACTTTTCTTTTTCAGAAAAAAAAAATCCTTTCCAGCGATATAAGATGTTATGGGGTGGGGGAAAGAAATGTCACCGAAAATGAGACTAATTTAAAAATAACTAATTCGAAATTTAGAATTCGGCCTTCGAAGTGCATTTCACAGGTATACGTCTAAATTTTGTGTCAAGTTTCAGGTCTGTTGGTACTGTGGGGCTTCTGGCCATCGGTGTTGGTACTGTGGGGCTTCTGGCCATCGGTTACAAACATACAGAGCCCGTCATCTATATATATAGATAGATAACTATAGCATATGAAATCTTAATGGCCTATTGCCATTGAATACTGAATTAAAAAATTCATCTAATTACACATTAAGCAGTAAGTGACCGTACCTAAGCCAGGGCTAAGGCAGAACTACAGGCAGTATACTGACAGCCAGTTATGCCATCCAGAGACGGCAGTTATGTCCTTATTCTTTGATGCATCGAATAGACACCGACCCAGTCGAGAGCAGATGCTGGGTTAGTGTATGGTATGCTGGCATAAGTGTTAATATTCTGGGTTAGTGTTATATTACTCTGGGTTGGCAGATGCCATCAGAGCAGCCAACAAACTTAAGTAGATTTAGCTGCCAGTTTGTTGAGATAAAGAAAGCATTCCCTTTAAGAATTGTTTGGAAAGGATCTTTTTTGGACGGGAAAATTCAGCATTGTCAAACTAGTCTAGTCTAGTGATTCCCAACCTGCGGCGATTTGACCCCTAAAACTGGTGGTAAATTCTTAAGGGGTGATAGGGGGGCGATGAGTATATAGAAGAGAAAACAGTCTTAATAAAACGGTAGCGAAAAGCGAAATTGTAAACATGTACGAAACCGGTTGTTCAGAGTCCAGACAATCACAGGCCCCCTACGAAAGAAACTAATTAAAGTTCAAGAGCTCCCTCCTAGCACCTCGGATGAACCTTAGAAAGTATTTTGTAATTCATTGTCAATTTTATGAATTTTCAGATTTAACTTATTTTCTTTCAAATTTTTAGTTTCAATGATTTTAATTCCCCCGGATTTCTGCGTAGAAAAGAAAATAATTTCTTAAAAATGTACTTGTTTTTTGAAAAGTAAGTATGATCTTAGTTAAATGCTACCCTTTAAATGTTTATCAGTTCACTTTGTGAAATAAAAAAAATTAAAGTTATTTCATTTATTTATTAATCTTCTTAGTTTAATTTCTAGTAAAATGTATGCAATGAAACAATTATAACCAATAATTTTTAAAGTTAGGTACTTATATTTTTAATAATATTTATGTTCACTTGCTAGCGATAGGCGTCAGTCAGCATCTGGAAGGGGGCGATGAGCTCAAAGGTTGGAAATCACTGGTCTAGTCCATAACTTGGAGGTCCCTAGGTACCGTCTAAACGCAATGAATTATCGAGATTACTGCAGTTTAGCCTTTCTTGTTTTACAATTGAAGGGCCAGGGGGAAAAAGATGAAAATCACTTTTTAGTCAATTTTGAGATTTTAGCACTATCTAGGGGCTATGAAGGAGTACTATCATCTGGTAGAACAACAAAGGAAGTAGAACAAAAAGATGAGAATTGACCGAAATGGTCATGAAAACTATCAACTACGCAAGGAGTTACGAGAAATCAAACTTTGTTCTTAGTTTTTCTCAAAATCGCTTTTTGGTCACTTTCATCTTTTTTCCCCCCCTGGCCCTTCAATTGCTTACTGCATTTTGTTACACCTTTGATATTCCAAAATGTATACATATAACATTACATCTGCTGATATTCTGAATTTAAATAAACCTTTTTGAAAGTATAACATTAGAATTTTAACAATTTAAGAAGTTTCCGGTTATGTTTCAAGAAATAAAATAATCATCTACACTTATAAAATTTTAATCCTTACATAGGCAAAATTGTTTTAAAGGTGTAATACTTTGAATTAAGAATGCAAAGTCAATATAAATCTCAACAAGAGAAGCTCTATACCAGCTTTTCTCAACCTTTAAACCCATGGATCAATAACACTCTAGAACAATTTCTATTATTTTAACATTGGACTCTCAGAACCATTATTGGAGCATTAAAGACTAGAAAGGTTTTAAAATGTATTTACGTTTTTTCATGCTTTTTTTTTTTTCACAAGAAAAAAACTTGATTCACAGACCACTAAAACCTTGTAAAAGTTTACAGATAGAGAACTTTTATGTTCAACAGGACTGTTACAAAAAATTTTTACATGCAAAGATAATTGTAATAACGCATAAGTAAATAAACTTTAATTTTGTATCTAATTAAACATTTGAAAAAAAAATTAAAGCGAGAAATAAGAATGAAATTAACACTAAAAATTTCGCATTATTTTTTGGGAAGGATTTTTTTCTTCAACCCTAGCAAACATATCCGAGGACCAGTAAAACTTTTCTAGGGACCCATGTTAGTCTTTTCTCCTATTTTTACATCTCAAAACTAATTTAGCGGGTTTTCAGTCATAGCACTATCTATTGGCAACTTAAACAGTCACTTTCAAAATCTGTTACAAAAATGTAATAGGAGAAGGAGAACATTGGCAGAAATACATTTTAGTGTTATATTTGACAAGGAGTAAAATATAAGACTTACAAATTTATATTTGCTTTCTGAAGGAGTGTATATTTCTCAATCCACATTAAACAAATCAACGAAAAGTTTATTCAAAAGTTCTTAAGTTTATTTTAAAAACAATTACCAGAAGCTAAAATTTAAATCATACAAAGCTTTTCCTTCAAGCTATCTGTGCATGGGATCAGAAATTAATAAGAAAGAAAAAAAAACAGTCTATTATTTTAACCACTCGTGCATTTCCACATTCTAAAATTTCGTATTCTATTTATTGCTTTCGCGCCACAACCCTTATTTAAAATTCTTAACGATTCTTTTATTCTATTAAATGTACGCAAATAGTCCAAACTTAAAATATATTTCGCTACAAGATTAGAACAAGTTACATTATGCATCCTATCTGCATACCCCTAGAATGAATTTTAAATAGACGGGATATATTAGTAAATACTTTGTGAAAATTGAGGAAATCTACCAACCTAATAATTATTGGATCGAAGATAATCTCCTAATTTTTCAACAACTGTATTGAGCTGTCCGGGAGGGAAACCATCGGTTGTTGCAGCAACTAGAAGACCTGAAATTGACATCACAACAAGTTACACAAGTGACTAAATATATTTCATGTTAAGTAACAAACTTTTACCCCTTAAATAGAATTTGATAAAACCTTGTTCCTCAGCTCTTAATGCCTATAAATACTATAAAGATTATTTGTGAAATTAAATTTTTCAACGAGCTCAAGTTTGTGATAAGCACATAATTAGTATATTGAGAAACTTTTCAATCTTAAATCGGTTTATATTCTCATATTAAAGAAAACTTTATTTTAAGCGAATTTTGTATACTTTGGCAGAAAAAAATTAATGAACTTTTCCATAATAAAATATTAAGGTATATTTTATTCTAGTCATGGTTTAAACTAAATGTTTTTTTTAAACCATTGTTATTTTTGGAAATTTTTTTTCTTTAAGTAAAAGCTTCCTAAATTTTTTCAAAAAATTTATTTTTTATTATTGGACAATGTAAAATAATTAATGCAAACTAATCAGTAAAGCTTTAGTGATAATTTACAGATCAATAAGTTTCCAAATTTATTATTTTTAACACAATGCTGATTTGCTAAGTACGGTATATACTCACGTATAAGTCGAGGAATTTAGTCCAAAAAACGAAGTTGAAAGTTATGGAGTCAACTTATACGCGGGGCAGAATTTCCGAAAATTTTTCCCAAACAATTCTTGAGGAAAAAAAAACTCAAAAACGATAACAGGGTTCCCACCCCTTTCTTAAAACGAAAAATAAGGACTTTCTAAGGACTTAAAGAAAAAAAATTAAGGACCTCGAAAGTACATATCAAATATACATACATTTTATCGGTTACATAAACACACTTTGGACTTCAAGACTTTGGCCTCAGAAAAATATTGCAAAAACATTTATCATTAAAATTCAAAGCTAAGACTAAAAAATAATTATTCTTAATTAGTTAAACCAAACGGATGTGATAAGTAAATATTTTCAGGTCATGCTTGAGAAATGAAAAGAATATTTTTCCAATATTGCTAGCAATTTTAAATCATTAAATTGTTAGCAAAAGTAAAAATTAAGGGCTTGGAAGAAATTTTAAGGACCTTGAGCCAAAAATAAGTACTTTTCAGGGCCCTTATTTTGAAAAATGAAAAATAAGGAGTTTCTAAGGACTTTTAAGGACCGTGGGAACCTTGGATAAGATTTTCCCGAATCAGTTTAACTATTTTAAACAGATGCTGAAGAAGTAAGGTACTCATGCACTCTGTATTTTTGCATTGTTGGACTATGAAATAAAATAAATTATAACAATAAACGAAAGACTGAGCGAAAAGTGCTGGAATTGCCGTATTCGCGAATTTTACGAATGTTATGGTGTTTATTTTTTTAAAACAGAATGTAATATGGCTACATCGTAAAATTTTAGTGATAATAATGCGAAATAAAAGCAACAGCGAGCAAAAATTGTAGCCGTAAAATCGAACCCTTACAAAAATCGCAATCACAAAAATGAACTCTTTTTGTGAAAAAGAATAACAATCTTACTATTTTCAACACAAGAATGCTCACTGCATTTCATTTTCCGTTTTTTTAAAAACTTTTATATTCAAAAATCGCGATAAAACGTTCTCGAATCGGTCCGAATTTACGAAAAATCGCAATCGCAAAAATGCACTCTTTATGTGAAAAAGACTAACAATCGTGCTGTTTTTTTAATACAAGAATGTTCACTGCATCTCATTTCTAACTTTTTCAAAACGTTTACATTCAATACCTATACGCAAGTATATACAATATTTTTTTTTATTATTTACATCACTTTTTTTATCAGCACATAAGCTTACAAGAACGACTAAAAATTGTTTTAATTATTTGAAGAAAAAGGCCAAGTAGTTTGTGGTCTTTTTTTAAATTTGTTTCTTTACAGCCTTTTTACAATCAAAATAGACCAAAACTTATACAGCAGCCTGCATTTTATTCACTATTAAATTTGCTTGATTACTTATGATTTGTAGAGATAAATTATATATCATTGATGCAATCCATAGTGTATATATATCTTAGCTCTGATAAATATTTCAATGACCAGAGACAAAAAATAACCAAGAGCACTTAAATGAGGCATAAATTGGCGCTAATAACTACACTTTGTCATTTTTGCTTTATCCAAGGCAGTCAGATCAGGATAAAAGAAACCAATTTTGAAAACAAACTTTCCTAGGAATTGTGCTCTCATAATAGAATTGAATAAAAGAATGTCAAAACCCTTCAAAGCATGTTTTCGATCCTACTATAAAACAAATCTTGTACAAATTGCACGAGAATCAATAACATTAGTTTTTATGACTAAGTAATGTGATAAAAGATTTAATTATTTGAGTTAGTACTGTCAAAAACTCTGCATTTAAAGACTTCAGAACTTTTCATTCAAGCCAAATAGCCTCTGCATTTAAAGACTTCAGAGCTTTTCAAAATAAAAAGAATTGTCCCAAAATGCATTAAACAAGGAAAAAATATATTTAAAATGAAAAACCATTTTTCTAAAAGCTTAATTTTCCTATTTGTATTTATAAGTGTTCTCACTGATGCATTAGGTTAACGATCACATGATCTGTAACATTTATTGCATCTTAAACTAAATATCTATTTAATTTTAAAGCCATGTGATGTAAATCAGACTTTTGATTCATTTGTTAGTACTACAAAATGCTTTTTTTGCTTAGCCCATTAATGCCAAGCGTCCTTTTAAAAGGACGGTCCAAAAAAGGGTCTGAATTTCCCCAAATGGAACATTTCAACCAAATAATAGTGTTCAATTAGTACCTTGGTATTCTTTCAATTCATTATTAGAAGATTGCAGCACATAACCATTGTAAAGTGTGTTCTGTAGCAGTTTTAATATGATCTTTATCAAAAATGACATCGTTCACAATCTCAAGAAAAAGAGCTAAATTTTCAAAGTTATTCCCAGCTTTCCAGTTTATGTTAATTGCTGATTTTATTTCTTTTTATAAAATGTCTTTAAATATTATATCGTAGGCAGAAAAAAATTTGAGCAAAACAAGTATGTACCATCTGGGATCTATCGCAACTTTTGAGGGAGGATTTTTCTTTCCTTAATAAAACATTTTTTTACATAATATTTTTTAAATTATTTTTCCTGTTCATTAAACACCATTTGTAACCAGTATACAAAATATCTTTGGAAAAAAAAAATGTCGGGCATTAATGGGTTAAGAATAAAGGATTTCAATTTTCACTTTATCATAAAAAGCCAATGTCATAGGACAGGGATCTAAAACGGTAACATCTCGGCAACTTACATGTGTTAGTGGCAACGATACATAGCGCAGAGCTTCCTTTTCGACCTCTGATTAAAGTGTTTTCGGCAGACAGGCAGAAGTATTTGTCCCCTCCGAGGTGAATGCCAGCTTCTGTGAAGGAGCCCGGATTGGACCGCATGGTGTCTGCGATCACTTTTAATTCTTGTTGTGTAACCTGGAAGGCAAGACAGTCTAATTAATACATGCAAGGTTCAAAATGACTGCCAGTCTGCTGGTCTCAGACCAGTCAAACTTTAATCTGAGCACCGGAAAAATATTCGGTGGTCCGCATAACCAAACCCAGATAATATAGACGAACCCCCGAACGCCGTTCGCAGAAAACTTTCAAAGTTTGCAGAAAATTTTGGCATTTTGTTTTAAAAGTTATTTAGGAAGTTTTCTATCTAAAATATGTCTTGATTTTGTTCATTGTGGGGCAGTAGCTTGTTACATACGAAACTGACACATTCATTAATCATGACGGATTGACAACCAACCTCATGGTAGAACCTGCACTTCATACAACTTGATATTTTTGTTGTTGGTAGCACTTTAGGATTCAGAAGCCCCCCCCCCCCCCCTTTTCTGCAGACAATTTTTATGAAATAATAAGTTCGCAGACAGTTTTACATTTTATCTAAGTCTGCGCATGACCACCCGCTGCCAAAAATTGTCAATCTCATTCTCTACACGATACTAGGGATGCACCGAAAATCGGCGATAATCAGCCGCTTTGCCGATTAATTGGGGAAATTTAGCCGATTACTCGGCTGAAAATTTTTTTTAAATATTATTCCTCAAATTTTACCTTCACTAAGAAACTAGGATAAATCATTTTATTGACAGTAATAATAATTCTCACAGTTGATATAAAGTTTAATTAATTTTCCTACTTTGAATAAAACACATCAGATTAGACAATGTTGCAACATTTTTCATGCCTCTATAGTTTTCATCTTAGTACAGTGATTTTAGATAACCTCTAATTTTCATAAAGAATAAAAGTCTTGAATTAAATTGCTACTGAATATTAAAATTTTAAATTAAAATTACTTATAAATTAGAGTGCTAACCACAGACTCTCCCCCCCCCTCCTTTCTTTAGTTCTAATAAATTTGGTAAAATATTGAAATTTTGTAAAAATTAGGAAAATTAAAAAAAAAATCTCTCGGAAATAAATTATTTACTATTTCTAAACTTGGGATTGAATAAGAGAGAAAAAAAGAGTGATTGTGAAATTGGCAGTTTTAAAAACAATCATTCTTATCATTAATCGGCCGATTATCACTAACTGATTAATCAGTAATCTGCTTATCACCGCATCCCTACACGATACCATGCCCCTCCGTTAAAGTGGAGGCTTCAGAGTTTTAGGAGAAGTTAAAACTTGCTGGAGAAACACGCTAACTAACTCGGCATTAAATGACTTAACGAGAATATCTAGATACTGCACACAGAGATTGAGAGTTTTGATACCTTGCCTGCAGTATCCTTGCGGCTCTAATCAGGAGAAAGGCATCTATGCATACATGTAACAGAAAAATGTGAACTTAATAGTAAAAGCAAAAATTCTGAAAAGTAACTAGACATTTAAATATCTGTTGGAATTTAGTTTTTTTTCACTTTCTTTTACGTAGAAAAGGAAGTATTGTGATCGCGAAAAAAATTTCACTCAAATTTGAGTCTAAATTTTGATTTTGCTCACCTCCAAATGAATGTTCAGTAGTTTTTTCGACCCGTCAGCATGTGCATATGTGCCTACCAATATATAAATAGCCGAAAAATCATTTTCAACCACCCTGAGTTAATTACAACGAGTTTTCTCGTGACGTCTGTACGTATATGTATGTGTGTGTCGCATAACACAAAAACTATATGCCGTAGAAGCTTCTAGTTTGGTATGTGGGCTCTGGGGATGGTCTAGTTGTGCACCTCCCCTTGTGGTTGCATTCGAATGTTCCCAAGGGAGTGTTTTACCTCTTTTTTGGGGGTAAATCTGTTAATTTCAATGCAGACTCAAGTGATATGAATTGGCGCAACCACTTGGCGACATGTCGTCAAGTTTTTTGTCGCCAAGTGTTTGACGCCAACTTGGCGACAAATTTGGCAAAAAAATTTTTTTTTGAATTTGGGTTCAACTTGACGCTATTGCGATATTTTGCGAAAAATTCACTGAATGATGTTAAAATCAGCAATATTTAGAAAATTAAGCATTGTAAAACATTTTTTGCACTGTTTCGTGGCAGATTAGGGGAGTAAATATTTGAATTGTTACTTTCTTCACTCCAAGCACTTTTTTTAACACTTAAGGGAACTACTGAGAAATTTGCACGTAAAAGGAAGTCGTGTGGGGTCCATACCAGATTTTTTTACTGTTAAATCCATGAGTTACAAGTGAAACAGTTTTATTTAAAATAAAAATAATCATAAAGTAAATCACTAAGTACGAACATATTCAGTATTAAATTTAAAGCGGACCAGTAATGTTGTCTGTGAACTAGTACAAGCTCTTAATTGGCCCGAGAGACCAGTAGGCTCTTCTAATTTCTAACCCTAGTGAATTACAATCAAAGTTAAGATTTTATTCTAAAAAGAAAGTTACAATTCTGAATTTCAGAACATGGATTAAGAAAACACTATTAACCTTCTTAATGTTAAAAGAAGTTTACACTTCAAATAACAGCTGAATAAATAATTTTATTTCTTTTATACAAATACAGTGGACCCCCCGATTTTACGTCTGACTAGGGAATAACTTTCCGCCACCAAGCGGGAAAACAGAAGTTGGAGGGTCAGATTAATAATCTAAGCATAGTAAGGAAAACTATAGTTATTGGCCACTCAAGTGCAGGGTTTGAAAAAAACCATGGATTTTTGAAAAATCCCAGCCCACCTCTTTTTTATTTTATGAAAAACCGGGACTTTTTCAAGAATCAGTATAACATTGTACAGCTATTACTTGCTACTTTTACTTTCCATAGAACTGGGAGAGCCCTGAAGAGACCTCCTAAAAAATTCTTATTAGGTAATTTTAGAAAAAGCCATTAATATATTGAATTTTTTAAATAGATATATATTCTATTTAAAATTGATATTGAATTTATAGATAGAAGATCAAAATAAGCAATATTTATTTCAAAGTATTTAAAAATAAATGAAATCCATGTGCAGTTTTATTTCTTATATACTTAACTAGCTGTGGGGCCCGGCGTTGCACGGGCTTTAAAGTAGTGATGAAAATTTAAATAAACTACTCGCCGTCAAGGCGGTATATAATGATATATAACCGCCAAGGCAGCTCGCCTTTAAAGTAGCGAGGAAAGTTTCAGCAAACTACTCGCCGCCAAGGCGGCTCGCATTTAAAGGAGGGAGGAAAGTTTTAGCGAAACCGGTTTCAAAAAACTACTCCCCGCTAAAGCGGCTCGCTAAAAAACTTTCCCGCATAAAAAAGTCAATCGCATTATTTGCACATGCTTCCTCAGGAATAAAAACAATGTCAAGTAGCACATATTTAACACTCTCCCTAATAAACAAATACAATTCCCTACCAAAAACAAATATTTCCAAACCGCTCTCTTCCTATAACATTAATTGCAAAATTCCAAACAAAAAAGTTGTTTTAATATTTAGATCGCAGCCAAAAAAAATCCCTGCTAAAAACATGAATTACAATTTAATTTGAAACATTTTCAAAATGTACCAGAAAAAAAAATAAGCCATTACGTATGCAGGAATTCAAGTGAAACACGGACGATCGCATTATTTGCCTTGTTGAAACGCCGTAAAATGAAATGCTTTTAAGAAACGAAATGAAGAAAAGGACACCAACAATGAATTTAAAAGATGTCGCCTTAGCAACGCAATAAAACTTTAATAGTTTGATCAGGAAAGAGGTTTTCGAACTCAAAGTTCAAACGCTTGTAACTTTTTTCTAGTGGAGATAAAAGCTTGGTTCTTCGACTGTAAGTCGAATCAATTCTGGGGTTAAAAATATCGCTCTATCCAATGGCATAAAAATCAAAACTGTGGAATAATTAGTTTATTTTTTATTGATGGTTTTAATGAACCAAGTATTGCAAGAAATTGGGTGAAGCCTTGCAAAAGGCAAGTTTAAAAATTGAATAACTCGTGCTGTGTTTAAGTTGGAGAATCGGAACAAATTGCATAAGACGGACAAAATTTTTCTGCTTCCAACGATATCTAACATTAATATGTGCAAGTAATTTTTAACCCCAGTATTCGGCGATTTATGAGAAAATCGCCTTGAATTCGAATAAAAAACGAATCTTTTCAAACTATAGCCTAAAGTCTTTCTGGATAAATGGACTATTTAACACAAAAAGAATTTTTCAAATCGAACCAGTAGTTCCTGAGATTAGCGCGTTCAAACAAACAAACAAACAAACTCTACAGCTTTATATATTAGTAAAGATAAGTTGTAACGAAAGGAAAATGGCAATTTCTGTACACAAGTACTGACCAAGACTAAATACCGTAAATAAATTGATCAATAGGCTTAGTATTTATCAAAATATTTATAATTCAGTTTGTGTCTGAAATAAATGTTTTAAATATGCAGTTAATTTTGAAAAACCCACTTTACCAACAGAGTGGTTTTTTACAGTGGGGCCACCTGAGAAAAACCACTGGGTTTTTCGGGCTGGGCCCGACTTGGTGACAAACCCTGTTTAATGACAATAGATCGAAATCCACTAGATCTCAACAAAACTAATAAATAAAGTAAGGGTTGCGAATCAAAAACCCCTTTAAATCCAACTATCCGGCTTCGGAACTACGGATTTTGTGAAATGGACTATCGGTTTCGATTCTAAACAACTCCATTAACATCATGTTTATAAGAGCTGTGGTGGTCATCATAATCTGTTGATAGGATTTGAAATGACTGCTGGTTCACTGGTCTCAAACCAGTAACATTTGCCTCGGACCACTATAAAAAACAATCATAATAAAAGATATGAGGTTAGTTATTTAGCATTAAATTTAACGCGGACCAGCGATGTTGTCTGCAGCCCAGCATACATATACTGTAAAATCCTGAAAATAACCCCCTCTATTTTCAAAATACATTCAGGTGGGGAGGTTATAATCGAGATTTTTTATACAGTATATTCAGGATAAGAGAAATTTCACTTTTTTCCAAAAAAGGGGAAGGGGTTATAATCGATGGGAGGGGTTACTTTCGGGATTTTACGGTACATGTTCACCAGTCCGAAGGACCAGCGAAATTTTTTAATGATTTTTAACCCTGGTTGTACTAATCAATTCCAAAAAAATACAAGCAGTTATAAATAACACTAATTATACTAATCACATTTTAACCATTACATAAATTTTTACTTTAAAGTCGATCCATTTAATTAGTTTTGCTGCAGGGACAATTTTTCTAAATTAAATGCACAAACTATTATTTTAGAGTCATTATTTGAAAAGAATGAATATTACGTGCATAATATAATTCTCATCAAACGATGGTTCAGAATTATTCGCTGAAATCAAAGACATTCACCATATAAGGGAAAAACCAATTGTTAAAAGGCAACAGCCATAAGAAACTTCAAGCATATGACATTTTAGTCTTGTTACATTTTTTTTTTTTTTTAAGGTCTGCAGAGAATACAGAAAATTTCTGCCACGTGTATGCGGAAGGTATAATTTTCGCCGCAATAAGCACAATAGAGAAAGTTGAAAAATTGACAACTTTCTCACACATTAATTACAGATATTCGAGCTGTAAAAAATGTAAAGCACCAACTCAAAACTGAAAGCAAGAAGCATTTAAAACAGAAGAGCCTTCTGGAGCAAAATATCAAGTCACAAACTGCTAAATCAAGGCAATAACAAGCAAATGCCGGAAATTTTCAAAAATTTAAATACCCACATTGTGAATACAAATTTAAGAACAGGCCATCTAAAAAGCCGGCACGGCATTTCGAGACATGGAAAATAATACACGGTATCTAAAACAATTTTAACCAGAGAGAAAGGATATGAAAATAAATCTAGTTTCCCTCTATTACTATAAATGGACAGGTAGCATAATGCATCAATTGGTAAATGTATAGTTAGGGTTAGAGCCCATGCACGCGACTTACCGGCGGAACGCTGGAGTCTTTCTCAAATTTGGCCCATATTGCTCCATCTTGTAGACCAGCTATTGCAGCCAGTCTACAGGAGACTTGGGCGCAGATTTGGTTATCTACATAGGCTTGCCAAGACATTTTTTATAAAAATATGGACGCCTTAACAAATCTCAAGACTAGTAGAGTGCAGACTTGCACCACCCAAACGCCAAGATTGCAAAGAGTCGGTAGAGGGTCAAATGAGTGTTTTTGCAGACATTTAACGGTGAGTAGTATTGCAACTCTCCGCTAGTCTCTGTCATATGTCTAACTTTGCATATGTTTAGGGAGGACGACAGATGCTTGAAAGAGATTAGCACTATATGTTTCCAAAATTTAAGAATGAAAAATGCCGTAAAATTTCAGTGATATTGAAAAAGTTTTTTATCTATTTTTTCTTCCCCAGTTTTACATGCCTTTCTTGTATTGTTCGGTGCATTTGCAATGTCTAGAGTCCCTATATGAGCCAGGAAAAATATTTCGCTGTTGGGGGAGGGGTACGGCTGACTTCAATCCTTTTCTATGGTCAGATTCGGCTCTCAACCTCACCACGAATGTACTTCTCTTCATTATATGCTCTAAATTCTTTCAATGGCGGCATACTTTTCGGTTCTGTTCTATATGGAATAAAAAGATAGTAGTCCTCATCAAATAGACAGGAGCAGCTCAAAATAAATGAGCAAAATTCTGACTTTTAGGTGAGGATATAACTCCATGCTGCCGTGCTAAGCACAAAAGTCGTATCTGCACTTTTTAATGAAATTGAGTTGTTGTCACCAGCTGGTTCTTCGTCACTTATTTTATCTGAAGGCAAAGTTTTATGGTCGTTTGCGAGCGGGAAATATTTCAAAAAAAAAAAAAAAAAATTCAGAGAAAGTATACCCCCTGAGGAGGCGCAGAACTTTAAACAGCAATGTCTCCGTTTGAGATCGTCTACAGTTACCACTTTTGCGCTTAGCACGGCAGTATACTCCCCGCCCCCCACGTCATATGCGCCCCTTACCTTTAAAACAAAAAAGCATTTTGACTCAGGGTTAAAGGCCGCAGAGAGAGCCGCGGCGGAGTCCATGTCAGTTTGGTCTCCGAGTGCAACCCCCCCCCCCCCCGCTAATAAAAATTGTAAAAATGTCCTTCTCTGAAACCGAGCCGGGTGCCTATAGGCCTGGGTAGAGTCCTATGAATAGGCCTGGGTACCTAGTCACCGACTAGGCTGACAAGGCCTCTCGTCGGCTCTAGCAGACGCAATAAACTTTCCTCAGAGAAGACTCACTCTGTGATTTCTCGGAAATCCTCAACAGCGCAGTTTTTTTTTTTTTTCCCCAGAAGCCATCAGCTTTAACATGCATGAGGACTGCGTACTATGCGCTTTGCCTCCTTATAAACACAGGATAGATTTACGGCACAGAGAGGATGAAATAACATCCATGGGCAAGGCAGGATTCGAACCCTCGACCACTTGCTAACGAAAAGAGTACTCTACCTCTAGGCCCACATGGCCCCAACAGCGCAGTCGTTTTAGGAATCTTTGATCACGTTTACGCAGAGATGCAAAAAACCCACCATTTTCGAGAGTGGGGAAAAAAACCCGGGAATTTCGGGGAATAAATCCGGGTTTTTGGGGAACATTGGGAATTTTGAATGTAAACAAACATTGCAATCTTTCATAGTTGTTATGCCTGCTATATGATTACGAAATAAAACTGAATTGTTAATTGAACAGTTTATTTCAAAAATCAGTCAAGAGACAAGCTCTAAAACTCATTAACTCTTATTTTACAAATTTCTACAAAGGTTCAACATTATTAATTAACAAAATTTAATTAATTTGAAAAATTTTTAAACAGCATTTCTAAAAACTTTGAAAATTCTCGAAAATTCCCGAAACTCTAGGGAATTTTCAAAATTCTCTTCCCAAAAAAAACCGGTTTATTCCCGGGAATAAACTGGGTTTTTTCCAGCTGACGCCTCCGCAATGACGCCCAATGACTCCCTTTCCTCCAGCTCGCTTTAAGAGCGAATCTTAGGAACGTGTATGTGGGGGGGGGGGGAGGAAAGTGTTCCAATGGCCCGCTGAAGATCCTACAGCTTTTAATAAAAATGCTTTAGAAATGAATCCGCTGAAATATATATCGTTCCATAGTGAAAGTTCAAGAGAAACCTGTTTATATTATGCCTCTCCAGAGTCCCCCGTACCTACTACAACTCGTGGTTTAACCGGGATAGGACCCTGAAGAGAGCTCCGTTCTTTTTGAACCAGAACCAAGGGCCAAGCAAACCCTTGGCCTAGCACCCCCAGAGGTATCGTTTCACTCGGAGGACTTTGTGACCACAACATTTTTAACGTCCCCCAGTTACCATTAATCAAGACGGTGGATCTTTGATCGGCTGGGATCGAACCCGGGTCCCTCCGGTCACGAGTCCGACGCCTTACCGATCAGGTCACCACGGCCCTCACGATTCTGATAACAAAAGACCTGACCTTGAGATTCATTTATCCTTGATGAAAGCAGTGTAGCAAATGGAAGAATTGTTATAAGTGGCACAGTGGTAGCCAATGGACATTGAGGTTACCAGATCAGTAAGGCATATTGGATTCATAATTAATCGCGGGATCCGTGCCTGCCGGCCGAAGATCCTCCCTGTACCTAACAGTCCAAGAGAGCTGGCACCGTCGAAAAAGCAACAATTTAAAGACGTCTGGCTCTTTAATATATCTTTCTCCATACTCTTCCGAGCAGCATGCCGGGTGTCTGGCAGCCGAGAGTGGTTGGGCAGTGGTAGCCCGATCGGTAAGGCGTGTCGGACTCGTAACCGGAGGGTCACGGGTTCGGTCCCCTCCGATCAAAGATCCACCGTCGTCTCTAATAGTGGCTGGATAACGTTTAAAAAGGGTCGTGGTCACAAAGTCCTCCAACTGAAACGATACCTCTGGGGGTACTGGGGCAGGGATCTGCTCAGCCCTTGGTCTGGGTCGAGAGAACAGAGAGCTCTTCAGGGCCCATCCAACCAAGAGTTGTGGTAGGTACAGGGAATCCTGAAGTAAAAAGTGAAATGTGCCTAGAGTGGTTGCGTTTTTAACTGCGCATCACACTTGTACTGGAAAAAATAGTGGTTTTTAAGTCATTTTCGGCAATTCCAAGTCAAATCAACCATGAAAAAAAAATTTTTTTAACTTCACCTTTCCGAGTTCAACAAAAATCGGTGAGAAGGACGCCTATGACAAGCCAAGCAATCCTGCCAAGTTTTAGATTTATACTTCAAAAATTGTACAAAATACAGAGCTGTTAAAAAACGAAAAAAAAGAAAAAGTTTTTACGTGCAACTTCTTTTCGAATTATAGTAGAATAAAAATAGAGAAATGAAGCATTGATAGGTTACATGCCATACTTACGACAGGTTTAAGTTTCTAATTGCCCCAAAATGGTTAAAACCACTATTTTTACCAGCAAAAATGCAATGCACAGTAAAAAACGCGACCACTCTCGGCTGCCAGACACCCAGCATACTGCTTAGAAAAGAACATAGAGAAGATATATTAAAGGGCCAGACGTCTTAAAATTGTCACTCGAAAGTAGATAAAAATGATAACATTGACTGTAAAAAAATCTTTAAAAGCTAGAAACGACAAAGAACTTTCATTCGACCCATTTTTCTCCATTCAGTGAATCATCACCGTGCAAAGAAAACAAGAGTGAAGACCCGTGGATAATCCGAACCACGAATAATCCGACTGCGGACTATCGGGAGGTTACTGTATATCTACCTATCTAGCCACACATATTATACAACTCACAGCAATGTTTTGAGGAAGTTCACCTAAGTGGGACCCCAGACTTTTTTTGCCAAATGCGTGGCACATATGGGTGTTTCAAAAAAAAAAAAGATTTAAATCAGATTTTTTTGCCGCACATCTTTTTTTTTTCCTTTCACATCCGTGCCGTTTGAAAGTGCGAACCAGCACTTGTTCCACAAGCCTGAATCGAAAACATTTTTTTTTTTTTTAGAAATTTGAAATTTCAAGTTGATAAAATATTGCCCTCATAACCTCATATATATATAGTAGTCCAGTCAAATTAGACATTAAAATCGCAAATCGCGATGTAGTTCTGAATTTTTAATATGTTGTTTGGGTCCCTTAGGGTAGTGTAAATCTAAGTTTGCACCTTTCTAAAACCTGCGCTAGCTGCGAAACTCGCGAAAAACTGCGAAATTTTTCGGAAATTTTTCAGTTTTCCTTTTATAACTCCCAAACATTGCAATTTTTGATGATACATGTAAGTACCCATTTTAAAGAACACTAAATTTGCAACAATTTAAGTTGAAGTTGAGTTTTATAGGACGAATAGTTTAGGAGATATCGTACTTCAAAAAATGGAGTTTTTTTTGCGAAAAGTGAAAAAATTATGCTTCGATCACATTTTAGACCAAATATCAATATAAATTCCTATTCTACAAGACAAAAAAATGGACATGCAATTACAGTACATGTAATCAGCTTTCATTCAAGCCCAAACAGAAGTCTGTAGGTTCGATATTTCATTTACAATAGCGAAAAATAAATATTTAAAATTTTGAGAAATGAGCAAAATAATCGTTTCCTAATAAGAATAGGAGGGCAGTAGACAGTAAAAAAATGCGTAGAAGGGTATTAAAAGGGTAACACTGTATTAAAATGTTACTTTAAAAATTAAAAAAAAACTTTACAGGTCATTTTCACTCATTTTTTTGTTATTTTTATAATGGTTCTTGTTGGCTGTGGTCTTATCCCGACTGTTTCAGATTTTCCCCTATCACTCCTGAACTATACAACTTTTGATGATACGTGTGCCAATCCATTTTGAAGAACACTAAATTTTCAACAATTTAAGCTCAAATGGAGTAGGATGAATAGTTTAGGAGATATCGTACTTCAACAATTCGTCATTTTTTGCGAAACATGAAAAAAAAAAAAAATGCTTTTTTCATATTTTGAACTAAATATCAACATAAATTATTCTTCTACAAGACAAAATATAGACATTTAATTACAGTACATCTAATCAGCTTTCATTTAAGCCTAAAAAGAAGTCTGTAGGTTCAACATTTCATTTACAATTGAGAAAAAACAAATTTTCGGAAATTGAAATTTTTTTTTGAGAAATGAGAAAAATTGCTTTCTAATAAGAATAGGAGAGCACTGGACAACAGAAAAATGCATAGAGTTGTATAAAAAGGGTAACACTGCATTAAAATATTATTTTCATAATTAAAAAAAAACATTACAGGTTAATTTAGCTCAATGTTTTTCTTTTTTTTTTTCCTTTTGTGGGTCTTTATTAGCTGTGGTCTTATTGCGAAGCTGCAGAAAAGAAGGTGTTTTGGATCCAGATGTTCATTTAAATACGGAAAGCGTTGTTACAACTTCCTTGCCATTCCAGTTCTCGAAGATGAAGAAAATACACAAACATCTTGAGACAGAACAAAGACCACATTCTTTTCCTGCAGCTTAGCTATAAGACCACAGCTAATAAAGACCCACAAAAGAAAAAAAAAAAGAAAAACATTGAGCTAAATAACCTGTAAGGGTTTTTTTTTAATTATGAAAATAATATTTTAATGCAGTGTTACCCTTTTTATACAACTCTATGCACTTTTTCTGTTGTCCAGTGCTCTCCTATTCTTATTAGAAAGCAATTTTTCTCATTTCTCAAAAAAAAAAAAAAAAAAAATTCAATTTCCGAAAATTTGTTTTTTTCTCAATTGTAAATGAAATGTTGAACCTACAGACTTCTTTTTAGGCTTAAATGAAAGCTGATTAGATGTACTGTAATTAAATGTCTACATTTTGTCTTGTAGAATAAGAATTTATGTTGATATTTGGTTCAAAATATGAAAAAAAGCATTTTTTTTTTCATGTTTCGCAAAAAAATGACAAATTGTTGAAGTACGATATCTCCTAAACTATTCGTCCTACAGAACTCCACTTGAGCTTAAATTGTTGCAAATTTAGTGTTCTTCAAAATGAGTTGGCACACGTATCATCAAAAGTTGCATAGTTCAGGAGTGATAGGAGAAAATCTGAAAACAGTCAGGATAAGACCACAGCCAACAAGAACCATTATAAAAATAGCAAAAAAAATGAGTGAAAATGATCTGTAAAGTTTTTTTTTAATTTTTAAAATAACATTTTAATACAGTGTTACCCTTTTAATACCCTTCTAAGCATTTTTTTATTGTCCACTGCCCTCCTATTCTTATTAGGAAACGATTTTGCTCATTTCTCAAAATTTTAAATATTTATTTTTCGCTATTGTAAATGAAATATTGAACCTACAGACTACTGTTTGGGCTTGAATGAAAGCTGATTAAATGTACTGTAATTACATGTCCATTTTTTGTCTTGTAGAATAGGAATTTATGTCGATATTTGGTCCAAAATATGATCAAAGCATATTTTTTTCACTTTTCGCAAAAAAACTCCATTTTTCGAAGTACGATATCTCCTAAACTATTCGTCCTATAGAACTCCACTTGAGCTTAAATTGTTGCAAATTTAGTGTTCTTTAAAATGGGTATTCACATGTATCATCAAAAGTTGCATAGTTTAGGAGTTATAAAGGAAAAACTGAAAAATGTCCGAAAATTTCGCAGTTTTTCGCGAGTTTCGCAGCGAGCACAGGTTTTAGAAAGGTGCAAACTTAGATTTACACTACCCTAAGGGACCCAAACAACATATTAAAAATTCAGAACTACATCGTGATTTGCGATTTTAGCTCTTTTTTTTGCATAGATTGACTGGACTATAGTACAATTTATGCAAATTAAAAAATAATCAGGTATCCCGCACGATGCTTAAAATTTATAATTTGCTTCAAAAAATATTTTTTTCTACTATTTTTGAAAAAATGAATGACAAATTATAAGAAATTTTCAAGCCGACCATATACGAAGGGGCAAGGGCATCTGCTTTCTTCACTTCCAAAAGTAAATGGGCCTTTCCCCTCCACTTTTATAAGCCCAAAATTAACAACTGATAAGAACATGATGTTCTTGATCGGCTTACATGTACTTGAAAGAAAAAATAACTTCATAACTATAGTTTGCATTTTTCTCAAATTTTATTTCATAAAAAATGTAACGGAACTTTAAATTCGAAGGAGGGATTCTATACATGGCCATTCATCCCAACTTAGCAGGCTGTGTCACGATTTTTTTGAAGATTTTTTTCTCCATCACGTTAAAATCCAAAAATATACCCATTTTTTAACAATTATTTTTTAAGCCGTTTTTGGGACGCCTTCTGCAGTAAAGTACATGAAAAGCAGTAAAGTACATGAAAAGCGTTCTAGCAGCAGAAATACTTTTGACAAAATTTCGGATGGGATTTAACAACTAAAAACCCACCATTTAAACACGGCCCTGATCTTCCGTAATTAAAATTATACAAAGGTGAGACCTAGCTAAACACTAGCACCACTGAGCAAAAAACATCGAAATCCGCTCGCACCTGAGCATCAATCTCTGTAAAACTGTTTTTTCTGCATCCCTATGTGGAGCAAGGGGAAGCGCACTCACAGGGCAACTCACTGCTCACTTATACGCGAAACTGTTCAACGGAAATTGACATTGTAAAAAATGAATGTTGTTTTTCCAGTATTATACAGCTAATTTTATAGTAATAAACTGCAAAATTTCTAATTTTTCAGTACTAAACTAAAATTGTTCATTTTACAGTTTATTCATGTGCATTTTACAGTTTTAAACTGGAACCTCTGCTGCCAGTATTATACTGTTGTTTTTACAGTATAATACAGCAAAATCTTACGGCAATAAGATGTAAAATTACTAACTTTACAGTAAGAAACTGTAAAATTGCTAGCTTACAGTTTATTCCCGCGCATTTTACAGTTTTAAACTGGAAATTCCGCGGTCAGTTTTACACTATTGTTTTTATAGTACAATAGAGCTAAATTTCCCGGCGATAAACTGTAAAACTGCTAATTTTACAGTAATAAACCGTAAAATTGCAAGTTGTACAGTTTGCAACTGTGCACTCTGCAGTTTTAAATTGAAACCTCGGCTGCCAGTATTATACTGTAAATACAGCAGTTCATTTTTGGCTGTGTACCTCGTGTGTGCATTTCGGAATTTAAGAGATGAACCAACCCTCAAAACGTACTCGTGACAATTGTTTCAATGATTCATAATGGCCCACATCCTGCTGCATTGATGCTTTCTTTGGATGCGCATAAAACGCAGTTCCCCGTATCAAGTCCCCGTCCTTTCGGAAATACTGTCGTCTCCCGCTTAATCGGGTAACGGATAAATGAATTCCCCCTTCCCTGCTTAATACAGTCAAACCTGTCTATCTCGAATTTCACGGGACAGAAGAAAAATTCGAGATACGGAGGCTTCGAGATACAGAGGTTCTGATAAAATTTACGAAAATAAACAATTAGAACAAAGTTAAATACTTAATACATTGTTTTGCATTGATATTGTTGAATATTTTACTGTACGACATGTTGTGAGTCCACGTTTCACTAATTGTGATGGCTATATCGGTAGCAAGTGAATGCATACCTCTAAGTACCAACATAGTCTTTGAATGATTGGGCAAATGATGATTTTTGTCTCCAAGTGATACCATTGATAAAGGTGGCTGGAGATGAAATTCAAAAATGAGAGTCAAAATTCGAGATATAGAGGTTTTCGAGAAAAATCATTCGAGATAAACATGAGAAAAAACAGATGTAAAAAACAGGGCAATTGAAAAATTTCGACATAAAGAGGTTTTAGAGATAGGCAGGTTCGAGATAAACATGTTCGACTGTACGAATAAAAAACCCTGGAATCGTGTCATAGACGCAATGTTAAAGATCCCCGCTTAAACGAACACCCCGACCAATCGAATAATATTTCTTGGAACAGACAGCACTACTCATTTAAGCGGGGCCGACAGTATGCCTTTAACCCTTTGATGGTTATGAACAAGTTCAGCTCGCAATCGAATCGTGCTTCATAATGCGCGCAAACGAGTTCCGCTCGGGAGCAAGATTTTGACCGAAATGGTTAGTAACGAGCACTACTCGCGTAGTGTAATTTTTCCCCAATGCGCGCTGACGAGCTGACTTCGTTCGTTAAACGCGAGAGGCGAGCTATCTACGGCATCGCCAGAGAAAGGGGACATTTTCGGAAGAACGGCGGGGAAAACAGCTGCCACTTTCGACTACTGTTTACTCCTAATGCTGGGCGAATTAAGTAAACGGAAACTGGTCATTTCCATAACCGTCAAAGGGTTATCTTCGCATTATCTGGACCGTCTAGTGAAAATTTCATTCATGGGTTTGAAAGGCAAATTTTTTAATGCACAGCAATAAACTGTAAAATTTGCAATTTTAAAGTTTATTACTGTAAAATCAGCAATAATTTAAAATTAGTAATAAACTAGAATTGCTAATTTTACAGTACTAAACTGTAAAATTGCTAATTTTAGTTAATTACTGTGCATTTTTCAGTTTTAAACTGGAACCTCTGCTGCTCAGTATTATACTGCTGTTTTTACAGTATAATACAGCTAATTTTGTGATAATAAACTGTAAAATTACTGATTTACTGTAATAAACTGTAAACGTGCTAATTTTAGTTTATTACTGCGCATTTTACTGTTTTCAACGGGAACCTCTGTGGCCAGTATTATATTGTAAAAACAACATTTTATTTTTTGCAGTGTACAAATTTAAGAAATATTCTTTTTTAGTTTAGAATAGGGTAATTTCACGTCAGATTAATCAAATTTTTGAACTCACAATTTCCGATTTTAGCAAAATTTGGAGTGAGAGACACATATGACGTGAAAAGTAATCCTGCTCATTTTTAGATTTTTATTTCAAAAATTGTAAGAAATACAGGGTTGTAAAAAACAGCAAAAAGTGAAAAAAACGAAAAGTGGTTTCATGCCACTGACTGTAACTTCGCTCCTAACTATAGCAGAAAAAAAAAACCGTTGTAAAGCTAAAGTATAGAGCTTTCTATTGATATATAACATGACTTGCTTACAACAGGTTTGAGTTTCAAGGGAATTTATCGTAACTTGTGACCTTGAATATCACAAAATATTGATAGGAGACAAACAACATAAAAAAAGAAAAAGCTGCTTATTTATAGAGTTTTAAAACTTTTTTATGTTTAAAAAATGTTAAATTTTACTTGAGAATTTCATAAAAATTTCCTTTGAGAATTTTATTTTTAAGAATTTCATAATTCCAATATTTATTATAGTCGACAATTTATAAATTGCCAAATTATATTTTTCGTGATAGTAAATTTTTACCAAAATAAATAAATAGTTAATTTTACAGAATATAATAAAAAATATTACTTGCTGTGCAATATAGTTTGATATTTAAAAGAAGGTTTAAATTTACATGTTTCGTTTTCCTTCTGCTTCAATAATAATCCTAAGAAAAATTTCTGGATCCTCCTCTGTATATATGTTATATATATATTTCTCCCAAAACTGTAATCGTTAAATGGAAATCGTAATCGCAACCGATTAAATTTTTACATAATCTAATTGTTGCTGTAATCATAATTGCGATTTGGTAGAGGACTGTATTCATAATCGTAATTTGTAATCTCCAGTTTTTCACGCTCGCAGGGTTCGCAGTAGACTTTTTCAAAATTTTAGGGGAATTTTAGGAACATTTTGACAAAATTTTAGGAAAATTTTAGGGGTAATTTAAGATTTTATTTGACTATAAATAAATCACTAACAGTATATAGTACCCGACAAACCAAACTGAAAATGCATTTTATTTATTACAGCATAAATTACAACCTTCAAATACCTCCGATACAAAAAATAAAGAGTCAAAACAAAAAAGAAATAATGCTTCAATGCTACATAACATGTTCATAATTTTCACTTTCAAAGACAGACATATCTGAATTTTCTGAATTTTTCCAGCTGATCAGCTTCTACAGATATTAATTCTGTTCAACAATTACTTCCATAATGTTTTAACTACAACAGCTTACTACAGCTGTTTTTAAACGCTATTTCACAAGACCCAGAGATAAAATTCATTCTTTAAACTCATTAATATTTTTGCTATTTAAACAAATCTACAAATTTACATTTTTCCCCTGCTTTTTCCAATAAATTTATTTTTAAGTTTTTTCTTTATCATTTTTTTAATCTAGTAAAACAGCAGTGCCCAGAAAACAGTTTGTTAAGTTAACCCGTTTGGCCTGTTATATTCAAATCGAAAAACCATCTCGCATTACAAAACAATTTTTAGTTAGTAATTTTCTCCCCCCCCCCCCTATGTTTTTGAATGTAATGTAAGAAACTAAAAACAATTGATTTTCCATTGCCGGACAACTTTAGAAAATCTTAATGGGTAAAATTTTCTGCATATATCATTAAGTAATGCCACAGCTTTATAAATTCTATTAGCTGCGCTTAATGCACTTCGATTTCAAAGTTTTAAGATTATCTAAAAACAAACCTGCTTGTTAATATTTTTCTTCAGTTTTTTAATTACCAGAAAAGTTTCCTTTGGATAAAGTTTTTTAGATTCACAACAATCCTTTGTTTTGAAACCAATAGCGTAATATCTAAGTATTGTCAAAAGACCATATGTCTGCTTGTCAACTCTGCCCCCCTTTCCCCCTAAGAGTTGTGATATTTGAAGTAACATAAACATTTCTGGATATCAAATTAAGCCGAGGCTACAATTTTATATATGCTACCTTACGATCTCAATAACTAAGACTTGATAAGTTAATGCATTTTTAAAAGCAGAAAAAGTATGCAAATGGTGAAGAAAAAACTGTTAAGCAAAAATTTTAAAGAACTGTAAGAATAATAAATAATTATAATTGACATAATAACCCTAGTTTTGAATAGAAAATGAAAGTAAGGAAAAGGAATCATTGGCTAAGTACAACTCACATACTTTTATAACAGTTGCCTAAGTTTACTAGATCTGTTGGATTCTCTGATTCCTGAATTCTAATGCTATCTAAACATCCTTATCAACACTTTACTACTTTAAATCTACTTTAACTGTACTGTAAATCTATTTAATTTTTCAAAATATTTTTTGAACCCAAAACAAAGTTTGATAAAAACTAATGCTACTTTTTAAGAATGTTCATGGTTTGAACTGATTCAAATGCAACAGGATTGACATTTTTGAATGGGTTGACATTAAATGACGAGCCTACATCTAATAGCCTAATCTATAAACAAAAGAAAATTAAACAAAGTTCAGACTAACGGTAAGAATAAAATTAACGATATCAAAGCAGTAAATTTACACAGTAAACTAAAATGAACAAGTTTTATAGAAGCGGATGCAAACAGATTGCAAAATTTGCAATTAATCGAGCTTAAGCGCTCAAAAAACAGCTTAAAGCTGAAAAATTTCACAGCAGGTTATGTTTCATTCAGGTACAGTGATGAAACAGCTGTTTTAAAGATATATAGTTCGTTTTTTTAAGTGGAAGAATTTTAAGTTTGACCTGAAATGAAAAATAGTGTGAAGAAAGCATTTTTAGCGAAATATTTTCTAAAATGTCTATTTATCACATTAAATATCTAGGAAAAAGTTCACTTTTGACTATAAAATACTTTCAGAGAGGTATTTTAAGTTCGCCTAAAGAGCTCCTGTAATTTTTCTAATTTTTTTAGGAATGCAAGAAATTTTAGGAATTTTAGGAGGTCTGAAATATTTTAGGAAATTTAGGAATTTTAGGGGGAATGCGAGCCCTGCGCTCGTAATCATAATCGTAATCGATTACATGTTCTGGTAATTGACTCCGAGCCTGATCCCAGTAAACCATACACAAAAAGGTCTTTTTAAATAAATTTTATTGTAAAGTGTTCAGAAATAACTTAATGGAAAACATAAGAAAAAAAATGACGCAACCATTCAACATTAAAATAATTTATAAATGTAGAAAGGCACCAACTAACAATATATACATCCCAATTTTTCTCAAGCATAATAAATATTCAATGATAATTCTGCAAAAGTAGAAGTTTTGAAGGAATGAACTTTTCCCTGCATAATGGACACTCCTCCTGCAAAGAAAAGAAAGGATAACAGCACTTTACCTATTGTGTACACCAAAAATAAGTAAAAAACTTAAAGCAATCCTCTTTCTTTTCTTAATAAGCCATCCCCTTGTACATATTCAACAATGTTAAATTCAACAAATTGTGGCATGAAGTAGGTGGAAATTTACAAAATAAGCCACATGGGAAACATTCAGTTTTGGTATATGCAGAAAAAGAAATAATTTTGGTTAAGAATAAATAAAAATTGATAAAAATTTTCGCAAAAAAATTACATGAAAAAGTAATGAAAAAACCACATCAATAAATATTTTTTAAAAAATTAAAAGAAAAAAAGCAAAAGTTAATAATAATAATAAAAAAGGTATAAATAAATAAAATTAAAATAATTATAAATTGAAAAGAAGAATAATAAATAAATAAATTATTAATTAAAATAATAAAAAATACAAATAAATAAATAAAATCACTGAAAATAAAATCATAAAAAAATACAGATAAACAATAAAAAAATAATTTAAATAAATAAAATAAATTAAAAAAATAAAGCAATCCTTTGAAAGATTCCATAGAATTAAACCACATAAATTCTCCAAGCTTACTCAAAAATTAAATTTAGCTCCACAGATAAAAATATCACACCAAGTTATATCTATAATTACCATTATCTTCATTTAAAAAAAAAAAGAGATTTGCACCACTTTTGAAATAAAATGGCTCATATTAGGGATGCACCGATTAATCAGCCACTTTGCCAATTATTAATAATTGGTAAAAGTTTGCCCATTACTCGGCAGATTTTTTTTTTTTTTTTAATGTTACTTTCTTAACCCATTTATGCCCAGTAGCTTAAAAACGGAACGCTTGTTAGTTACTGCATACAAAACCTGAAATGGGTATATCCTTTTACCACAGCTGTTTTTCATAAGCTAAATAGCCCTTCTTCTTGAGAAAACCAGATAGAACCATTACTTGGACATCAGAGTTTATTTATTAACAGCTATTCTCAGACAAATCAGTCAAGCAACGATTCAGCATGGGTAGCCACAGAAGGTATGTGTTTTTTGCGAACTTATTTTTCATAAAACCAAACTATTTTAAAATGATTTGATTTGCTTAAAATTGATCACAGCTGCCTTCTGTAATGTTTTTTTTGCAAAAGTAAAGTCAAGTAAGGTCATATTTTGCTCATAGTGTCCCATAAACAGGACGTTAAATAACTTAATAAATGTGGCAACGGCGATCTATTTTAAGCCTAAAATGTATGTAAACCATTCCAAGGAAGAGTTTTAAGTAGATAAAAATTTTAAAAAATTGTTAAAAAAAACTTGGGCATAAATGGGTTAAGTATACCTTCACCAAGAGACTAGATGAACATTTTATTAACAATAAATAAATGTAATTTTCTGCAATCCTTACTAAAACATGTAGTACAAAAGTGTACAGAGTAAAAACAAAACAAATAGTTCATACTGTGCATAAAAGAAGTCTTTAAAAGTAATAAACATCGGTATAAACACCATCCATGTTGTAACAAGCTGAATTCTGTGCCATGTTTACGCAGATATTCTCCAAATACCCAAAACTCTGTGAGGACATAGCGCAAAATTCTATCACACTAGAACATGGATAGCGTTTATACCAATGTTTATTACTTTTAAGGTCCAAAATATCAATATATTTTTTATTGTCTTAACCTTTTGGATCCGGGCTGTTCATATAGAAATTTTTCTTTCGACCCAGGTAGTACGACAGTTTAACCACAGATTTATTTTCCATTGAAAAGAGAAGGTATAAACTGTCATACCAGATGTATGAAACCTTGAAAAAATCCCTGGCTCCAAAGGGTTCGAGTGAAAATTTCAACCCCATCCTCTAAACTAGACGAGACTTATGGTACAACATGTGTACCGCCTGGTTCCTAAAGGTTAAAATGTTCTTCAGTCTGTTAGCTTTCAAAGATTCATTCAATATTTGGAACATTGCTTGATTTACAAGGATTTTTCTATTGGTGCTACCATTGCTTACAGTGTTTCCAAATCTTTAAACTCAATCTCAAAAGAATTGCCTTTTTGTTGTACGTCGCTTTCTTCCAAACATAATTACCCAAAAGCAAATTCATTTACCTCAATTATTTTAATACAATTGGATTCTGCATAGTTAAGGAGATGCAATCTGCCTCAACCAGGGCTGTGATTTGAAAGTAAATTTTTAGTGGGTTTTTAAACTTCAAGATTTTGGGAAAATCTTGACTTTTTTTGTCCTACTGTAGTTCAAAAATATCATTCAAAAATCTGTTTCACAAAAATCTTGATTGAGGTAGACCACATGAAGAATAATATTTGGAATATTTTTTGACAAAAATTGTGCTCCTATACAAATTTGCTTTTAAGATAACTGGGTTTATAAAAATGTGCTAATTAGCTCCTTAAATCTGATTTAATAATTTGTTAAGTTTTTTTTTTTTTTTTACATTTTTATGTTGTAAAGGTTTTAAACATACACCAGTGACCTATTGTAGGGGGGGGAGCATTGCTATGAGGAAAAAAAAGTTTTTCTGAATTTAACATTGAACCCCCTAGGATGATACAATGTTATACAAAGATGACATAACAAGCAATTTTTTTGGAATCTCTCAAAAATTGTCCAAACCCTGGGTGTCTTTTCATATTTTAACTTTATTTCTCGTTTTTGTATTGCGCCGAAAACATTTTGAACAACAATAAGGAAATAAAAATGTTAGATTAACTTTCTTTGGTGATACAATCTAAGTTAAATATTGTCACAGTCTGCATTTGCTATATTAATAATTAAAACATGATTAATTAGTTCAAAAATAATTGTTCTTGTAGAGGAAACATCTACGTAAACGTCTATTATCGGCCGAATAATGATGATTTGTTCCCCTTTGGTTTTATGTATGTCATCTTACTGGCCATATCCAATACAAGTTTAAATCTTTTTTAACCTTTTTCATATATTTTATCCTGTATGTATCAGTGCCTTCATCAAATTTGCTTATGACTTGACCAACACCCTGCTCTCATCCCAAAGTGCAGCAACCATTTCATTCTCAGGCACATCTTGCTATGGCAGTGGATCATCTACAGATTCTGCATTTTTATCAGATGCATTACATAAAACAGCTCTGATATCATCAACAGTTGCAGTAACATCATTAACTTTATGGCCATATAGGACCTTTAAGTTGTTCATAATTGTCTCAGGACTTAACCCTTGTTGCTTGAAAAGTATGTGGTCTTGTTTTAAATTTCTGAAATCACATTTAGCTGTTTTTACCAGTAATTTCAAAACTTTGCACTTTTCACATTCATCTTTGACTTTTTTTATTATCTATTCAATTTTTTCATAATTAGTTGGAATAATGCTGTATTTAAGTCTAAATTCCTTTTTTATGGTAAGCGTTTTTCTTTCCTGTATTATCTTTACTATGTCAATGTCTGTGCTATGCACAGTTTGAAAGAATCTGTTTTTGGGATAAGCTCCAAATTTTTTTAAGTTCATTAGTTTCTTTTTTCATTTTTTTTAACTCCTTACTTTTCCATTCATAATCAAGAAACACAAAGTCATTTGAATGCGTAATAACTATTTTCTCTGAAACCACATGGTCCAGAATGTTTTAAACGATTATCAACATCTCCAAAAACTTTTTCTGTAGAGATATCATAGGTTGGTGCACTTTCAAGCAAGTGCTCTGGAATTTGCTGCCGGACAGGAAATTGATGATTGTTTGAATTACCAAACTCAAATGCACCCCCTCTCTGTCTAGCAAATGCGATTCCACAGGCACATAACATCTTCTGGCAAATACAGTTAATAAGATCTTCATCAGCTTCCTCCAACTCTTTCTGTATTGTTTCTATCCTTTTGTTTGGATACACATCAACAGAAAATTTTTCTTTTTTTTTTTTGATCTACTGCCATTGCAAGATGTGCATGAGAATGAAATGGTTGCTGCACTTTGGGATGGAGAGTGGGGTGTTGGTCAAGTTATAAGCAAATTAGATGAAGGCACTGATACATACAGGATAAAATATATGAAAAGGGTTTAAAAAGATTCAAACTTGTATTGGATATGGCCAGTACAAGATTGCATACATAAAACCAAAGGGGAACAAATCATTATTTGGCGGATAATAGACGTTTCCGTAGATGTTTCCTCTACAAGAAATTATTTTTGAACTAATTAATCATGTTTTAATTAATAATACAGCAAATACAGACTGACAATATTTAACTTGGATTGTATCACCAAAGAAAGTTAATCTAACATTTTTATTCCCTTATTGTTGTTCAAAATGTTTTCGAAGCAATGCAAAAACGAGAAATAAAGTCAAAATATGAAAAAACACCCAGAGTTTGGACAATTTTTGAGATATTCCAAAAAAATTGCTTGTTATGTCATCTTCATATAACATTGTATCATCCTAGGACTGAGACAAGTAAAATGTATTTTACATGGCCTAAATAAAGTCATTCAGTTTAAGATATCTGACTTATTTTGAAATAAATTACTGTATTTTGCTTCTTTCTTTGAATCAAGTCAGTAATTCAAAAATGTTTTTTAAAGCTTTCTTCATAATTCCAGAATTTCTCCATTTTTACTCATATATTATTTGCTTCTTAACCTCTCCAATTTCTTCATGATCTTTTACTTCCATTTTCTGATCTAAGTTGTTTCTTTATATGAAGCCACAATTTGAACAGCACCTTTAAATTCTTTGTACAAACTATTAAAAAAATGTGCATTCCCAAAAAAATAAAAAAAGCACAATTTTACATAAATTTTTATTTCTCCCACTTTTTAATTAATGTTGGGTAGTTTTTCTGCCCATACACAAGTGAATATGTACCAAAGAACATACTCACAGCCGAAATATCCATTTTGATCATCATTGAGTTAACTAGCATAAGTTTTCTTGTGACGTTTGCACATACGTTTGTATGGGTGTACATTACATAACTCAAAAATGGTACCCTTTAGAAGGTTAAAATCTCATATGCATGGTCTGTGTAGTGCCTTGCTGTATTCCTTCCTTTCCCAACTAGGAAATATATCACTAGTATGGGGATAAAAATGAGATACCGAATTCTCCGATGGCCCAATATAGTGCCGTACAGTAAAAAACAAGAAAAAGGCTAGAGTTTACTCAATTTTGATAGTACAGAAAAAAAAATAGTATTTTTGTGATCAGTGAAGCATTTCCAACAATATAGAGGGGTTCAATCTTAAATTTAAAAAACTTCGACAATGCTCCCCCCCCTACCTATTGTTAAAAGGTTAGATTTTTAGAGTGAAAAAAAAAATCCAAGTGTGTATGTATACCTTAACCTTTAGGAAACGGGCGGTACACATGTTGTCCCATAAATCTCGTCTAATTTAGAGGACAAGGTTGAAATTTTCACTCGAACCCTTTGGAGCGGGGGATTTTTCCAAGGTTTCATACGTCTGTTACGACAGTTTATACCTTCTCTTTTCAATGGAAAAGAAATCTGTCGTACTACCTCGGTCGAAAGAAAAATTTTGATATGAACAGCCCGGATCCAAAAGGTTAAGACTTCAATGTAGAGCTGTGTGTAAAAAAAAATCATAAAGAAATGACACAATGTTGAAAATCAACGCAGGCTCACTTTTGTTCAACCCTGTACAAAAGAAAGAAAACCCACCTTGTTCTGCATCCAGGAAGTAATGCAAGACCAGCAGAACGTGTGTCCACAGGGTATCGCTGTACTGAACTTTCTGTTCTCCAAACAGAGAGGACACTGTTTCTGGGGTGCAACGGTTTCCGACGTACTGGGACACGGTCTGAAAAATTCACTTTCATCAGGAGACAGGACATTCAAAAGATGTAATTATATCATAATACAACAAGTGCTAAGTGCAAATTGAAAATTAAAAAACCCCAACTTCATATTAAAACAAATTTCACTGACCAGAAAGTATTTTAAACTTAAATATCAACTTATATTGAAAACCGAGTATCTTTCAATCTATCAATCTATCTATAGATGGATGACAAAATAATACGAACACCTGTGAAAAAGTTTGACTTATTTCACACCTGCAGCACAGCCGCGCCACCTGCAACAGAAGTCTGCCACCTTGTGAGCGTGAAGAGGAAGGTATTAGTCTCTCAACATTAGTCACCTGTGTTGCATGAGTTTATCTAACTAGCTTTTATAAGGTGAAATGTCTGACCTGTCAGAATTCCAAAGAGGGATGATTATTGGGGCGCATTTAAGTGGAGCATCGGTGACAGAAACAGCAAACCTTTTGGGGTTTGCAAGAAGTACTGTATCAGCCGTTATGACAGCATACATGAAAGAAGGTAAGACAAAGTCTTCAAAGCAAAACAGTGGCCGAAAGTCAAAGCTTGATGATAGGTATAGACGTGCCTTGAAGCGGTAGTAGCTCGAAAACACAAGCAATAGTTATCCGAGATAACATCTGTCATGAACAGTCATCTTCAGGACGTCGTTTCAACAAGAACTTTTCAAAGAGAACTTCATGCAGCAAACATTTATGGGAGAGTGGCAATTCGTAAAACTTGGTGACAGCAACCAATGCTTTTAAGCGCAGTCAGTGGTGTAGAGGTCACAAAAGCTGGTCCCCACAGCATTGGCAGCAGATAATTGTTGGGTCTAAAGACCTTTATTTTTGTTCCCAGACTCGCAGGGCTATGTGTCATTAAAATTATAAGTACAATTTAAAAGTACAAATTAAAGTACGAACCTCTTCTCCCCACGTTTAATAGACCATGCTGGCGCAGCGCACTTCAAACCAATCGCGGCCATCTTCCAAATCAAAACATAAGAGTTGAGTTGTTGGGGTTCGGCTGCTGCATAGTTTTCGAAATTCAGAGTCTGGTGTTTAGTGGAGGAAAAACCAAAGTGGCTCATATGCTAATGAGCAGGGCAGTACGAAAATCACATGTGACGTCTGCTGACGCACCTGCCACTATAAATAGCGGGCACTACCGATGCTCTTCGCTTCTCTTCTCTTCGCTTTTCACCTAGTCAGCCTTGAGCTTGTGGTGCTCTCGCTGGTAGCTGCGTAGGCAGCGTGGTGCTTCCGATGATGTTAGCCATGCTTGGCTGGAATTAGGTGTGGTTGCTTGTAAACCCACTTCATAGTTTTTTTTAATTAAATGAGCTCAACTAGTTTCCGTTTTTAAAAGTTTCCAGCACCTGCTACAGCTTACCAAGTCCTGGACCATGAAGTAGTGATTGATTTGGCCAGGTGAAAATTGATAATTTATCTTATTGGTGGCCGGGTTCCATCGTTTAATGAACCCGGGGATGACTGCACTGAAGTCGGAGATCATTCAAGTTTTCGAGCATCGCCAGCTGACGGATAGTGCCAGCCTGTGAGTTCCGAGCCTGGGGCTCAAGTTGCCCGATTCCCGGGACGTGACATCCAATGCTGGAGATCCTACTTGGTGACATTTTTTGATAACATATTATCTACTGACTTTCACTACAACACTGTGCAGCCCTGTTGAATTGTTTTTTGAACTTTAACTTTAAGTAATTAATAAATTTAAATATTCTTTGGAAATATTGTTTCTTAACTTGTCTCTTCACGGACACTATACGGCGCATTTAATCTTCATGGCTTTAACTTAGTTTTGTCTCTTAGAGACTTCAAACTAAATTTAAATTAAAACCATTAGTGGTAACCAAAGCCAACAATAATGTGGTCCGATGAATAATCCTTCACCTTATTTCAGACCACTGGACGCGTTTATGTCTGGAGATCCCCCAAAAAGCGTTTGATCTTAAATGCCTCTTACCAACTGTGAAGCATGGAGATGACTCCATCATTGTTTGGGGTGCGATTTCTTGGCGTGGTCTTAGGCCACTATTAAGTTTGCATGGGAGAATCAAATCTAATGACTATCTAAGCTTTCTAGCGGCTCATGTTCATCCTTTTGTACAGACTGTATTCACAGGAGAGCAACCGATTTTTCAAGACGACAACGCCCCTATCCATACCACTAGGTGTGTCTAAACATTTTTCGAAAAGCATGACAATGAGGTTGAGCATCTTGCCTGGCCCCCTCAGTCTCCGGACTTAAATATTATTGAAAATTTGTGGCAATATTTGGAGTCTAAACTTCGTTCTCGATTCCCACCTACATCAAATCTTTCAGAATTAGAGGCCGCTTGGCAAGAGGAATGGCTTAATATTTCTTTAAATGTTGTCAATGACCTTTATGCATCAATCCCACGTCGTATTAAATCTGTAATTCAGTCAAAGGGTGGTCCAACTCCCTATTAATAAGGAATTTTTGATATTTCACTGGTGTTCGTATTATTTTGTCACCCATCTGTATGTCCTGCTTCTATATCCTGAACACCAATGGACTGACAGTTGAACCAGGTACAGATGGATTCGTCATTTTTCAGGCTTCATTAGTTTCTATTTACATAAGGTTTGATACAAGGAGAAATGGAGAAAAATCTTCAAATTTTTGTTCAAACTTAAGAAGATTTGTCCTAAATTATTAACTATGAAATCCATTGTTATAAAACGTGGTTGATGTGAAACAGTACTAATAATGATAAGAATTTTGAATGAAGGCTTAACCTGAATCAAACATGAAACTCATTAGTGGGCCACATATGTATTATTATTGCGAGCAACTTGTAATTTTAGAAACATAAATAACCGAAAAGCCATCTATTTGTATCAAAAAATTGAAAGGATTTCTCATTTTTTGTTCAAGTTTTGTTAATTTTTTGTTCAGAGGTAGCCTGTGCAACACCGGGCTACGCAGCTAGTATTTAATAGTCTTCGAGGGGACATGGTGTAAACACGGAAAAGGAAAGATAACCTTACTAGTAAAATTTGATAAAGTCTTAAAATAACTGTTTTCTCGACGTTGCTAGCTCTTAGACTATAAAGGGGGGGGGGGGAATTATCAAAAGTGCCAATAATTAGAAATGATACATTTCGGAACTTTGATCAAGGTGAATAACAGTAAAAGCTCACTTACGTTTTCGATCCCGTCAAAGACAACGACGTTTTTTGAGCACGAGCAGAGTACACAGCAAGAAGTAGACTGATGAGCAGTTGTGAAGTAGCCAGCCACCCCAGTAACTTAAACGGTTCCCGGTACGCCGGATTGGTCAGCCACCGTCGAATGACAACCTACAGTGAATTGGATATGTAAAAATAACATGCAATTTCAATTAAAGCATGATTTCCTGAGAATATTATATGCAGTTAAGTAAAATATAATAACAGCAATAATGAATACAAAAGTGATGACCAGCAACAGGCTCTGGGCCCGGTTAGGAAGGTCACGGCCAATTTATAGCCCCCAATGAAGATAGATCGATGGCCCACCTGAAGCCTACCCAAGTAGCATCAACTCGTCGGATTTTGCTTGGCCGATCATCGAACTCCTTGTAAACTGATCCCGTAACGCATGATGACATAGTTCCGATCAGTATCCGAGCATGGTTTTCGATGAGCTACTTTTCATCGGAAAGCGACATCCTTCCAATCAACTTTCCCGATGAAAATAAGCAGAGCATCCAAAATTAATCCTAAATTCATCAGCACGAGACTGCACTGCTTGTAAATTGCTCCAAATCTCATCGTATTTCGAGCAAAACTCATCGGATTTTGCTGCTCGGATTCTGTTTGGCCGATGAGACACATTGGAGCAATTCCCGATGAAAATTCATCGAATCCGATCATCAACCGACGAGAATTTCATCAGGATTCGATGAATGGCCGATCATCGGTCAATGAGATTATACTGCTAGGATAGGCATGCCCTTGCTCATTATTACCTTTTTCCTTAAGCTGTTCCCAGGGAACACTACCCTGCTAAATAGTCACTTTTCTTAATTTTCTGGTTAGCTTGAGATTTGAATAGCTTGAAACAATGTCCTCTTGTCCTGCTTTCCATGCAAACCATTAACCCAGTAATATCTTTTATTTTGATAAATTTGAACGACTGAATCAGATTCCCCCTGACTCTCCTTTGCTCAAGACTATACACATTAAGTGCACTAAGCCCGGTGTCATACTCTAAATCAGAAAGTCCATTCACTAAACTTACGGCAAGTTTTACTGGTCTGGGACCAATGGATCAGCAGTCATTTCGAACCATGCATATCTACACCAGTGGCAAGTGCAACTCAAGCTAAAATTAAACTTTAAAAACAGTTCTCCCAAACAGTAATACTTACATATTTTATGCCCGTTATCCTTTTTGAAAAGTCGTAGTAGGTTCCATTCAGGTAAAATGCGATCAAATGGATCCGCTGCAAGACTGTCAGAGCTCTGAAGATGATCGGCAGGTAAGGCACGACTCTCGGAAGCAGTGAATCGGGATCGCTTTCCGAGAGAGCCTCGGACGACAAACTGGGGTGGCTCTCGATCCACTTTTGGAAACGCAGCAACAGGTGATATCCAAACGTTTTTGTAAAGACATCTACGTATCTTTTCTAACAAAGAAGGAGAGAGTTAAATTACGTTCTGAAATATACGTAAATCGAATGCATATGAATATTTGATATGAGAAATAATAGTCTAAGAGCTGGCAACATCAAAAAAGCAGCTATTTTAAGACGTCTGGCTCTTTATGTTGGGTTTTCCAAAATATATTTTGTAATTTTATTCAAATTTTGTTTCTTGCAAAGTCGTAATGCAAATTTTTCATGCTTGTTACGCATTTCTCGATCATAGACACGTGCGTGCCTTTCGTAATAGTACAACGAACTTTCTTTTCATTTGATTGGCCGCCGTTCTATCATCGGGAAATGCAACTAGCTATACGCTGATTAATTTGCTTTATATAAGGTGGTTTGCAGAATTTAGTTGTGGTTCTTCGTTCTTCTTATTCCTTCGTTTCCATGTATACGTATTATTTTTATTTTGCTCAGCCGAGCTGACTGTAAGATTAATCCATGTTAATGTCCGTCAATAAATGTTATTAAAATTTTAAAATATTCTCGTTATTGCCCAAACTCCAACTCTGCTCGAGCACTTTACAATACGATGGACTTTTAATTTCCAAATCGAAAATGTAATACAGTAACCCCTCGTTATATCACGCTTTTCGGGGGACAAGAAAAAAGCGCGATATATCCGAAAGCGCGATATAACCGAGGTCATTAAAAATAGTTTTCTATCCAGCATGCAAGTAAATTATACGTGCACATACATAAAAATTCATTTATTCAAACATTAGATTATTTTTTTCAATCAAAAGTAACAAAACAATATAACTTAGCGCAGTTGTTGTTACAATGTGCAGGTCTTAAAAAATATGCATACAGACATAAAATTGCAAATCCTAATTCGTTCAACCAAGAACAAATCTTTTCTAGCAAGTTTGGGTGATAGGAATTTTCTACTTCTTTTCAGCAAATTCAGAATAGAAGAACCTTCGTTTTGTTTATTGATGACAAAAATAAATGAGAAAGAGACCTTTTCTGAGCACCTTACATATTTTCTCAAAAATGGTTTCGAACAAATTTTTTTTTTTTGGGGGGGGGGAGACATAAGAAAAGAGCGATATATCCGAATGAGCGATATAACGAGGCGCGATATAACGAGGGGCTACTGTACTTTAAATCTTTGAGGGGCTTCAACATAAAATTACGCTTTTTTATATTTCACTAGCTCAATTCAGCGTCCGGAATTTTGGAAAAATGTATCAATGAAACTAGGAACTTAACTATTGAGCTCAAGTTGATCCCAAAATGTTTGACTTAATTACTTGGAGGAAGACAATAAATTATTAAGGGGTCCTAACGTAGAACACATCGCACTTAAAGGGTTAATATATCTTTCTCCAGGCTCTTCCGAGCAGCATGCAGGGTGTTTGACGGAAGAGAGTGGTTGCCTTTAAAACTGATAGAATTAGCGCTACTGCCATCCTTCTTACTTACCCCTTCATTGCTTTTCCTCCATCTAATTGACGCTCAGATGCACATAATTTGACTACCTGCTTTTGCCCACTAGAGGGCATGCCTATATGCAAATGAGAAACGGGCCTCATCAAGATTAGCCGTTGCCTTCGACACGTGTATGGACGGGGCCCTACTTTGGCGTCTTGATGCAAATTAGGTTGGTATAGAAGAGTGAGCTTTGCTTACTTACTTACAACTTCTGTTGTTTAGTTTCTTTTCGGTAGCGGGTCGCTACTTTGAAGTTCGCAGGTCCGGCTTACATGCAATGGATCTTCTTTCTGGCTCCCTACTTCAACATATGTCGAGTCCCAGTGCTTAAGTGTAGTCTTGCGTGGTTCAATATATCCCCCTCCCCCAAATCATTATAGGCAGATATGCTTAAATCTGTCTCTTTACATAAAACAACTTCAAAACAATTCCAAATTTCAAACAATTCTTTACATAAAACAATTTCAGGAAAATGAGATTTCATTCTTTGAATTATTAACAGATAATGCTGATTATACTATTCTGCAGTCTGAGTTTTTTTAAAAACAAGTCAAGCTGAAGCTTAGTCAAGTGATAGCAAATTCACAGAAAAAACTTGGCAAACAAACGTCCAAAAGAAATTTTCGATCCTAACTCAAACTTTCATTTTTATTTTGTAATACAACAAGATTAAACAAAGAAGAACAAAAAGTGAAATATTTTAGCTATGAAGATTGTTCTAATAACAATGTAAAGTTGCCCGTTTTGCTTAAGCTGCTAGTTCATCTGGAAATTCCTTCAAACAACATGCTTCCTTGTTAAGTATACCAATCTTTTCAATTAATAAAGCCATTCAAAGTTTCAGTGCGAAGTTCACTCAAAGAATAGCACCCAAGTTCACTATCCAATCAGGATGAAGAGGACCTTTATGCGCAGTTCTTCTTATTATGAGCAACACAGCTCCAGTGACGTCATCGATTCGCTCAGGAGTGGATAACTCGTGTAGCAGCGCTTGTTTGGCATTCGTTTTAACCCATTTATGCCCAAGTTTTCTTAAACAATTTTTTTCAGTTTTTATCTACATAAAACTCTTACTTGGGATAGTTTATATACATTTTAGGCGTGAAATAGATCACCGTTGCCATATTTATTAACTTATTTGACGTCCTGTTTGTGGGACGCTAAGCAGATATGTGCGCAATATACGACCTTACTTGACTTTACTTTTGCAAAGTAACATTACAGAAGGCATCTGTGATCCATTTTAAGCAAATCATTTTAAAATAGTCTAATTTTATGAAAAATAAGTTCGCAAAAAAAAAAACTTACTTTCTGTGGCTATCCATGCTGGATCGTTGCTTGACTGATTTGTCTGAAAGTAGCTGTCAAAAAATAAACTCTGATGTTCAAATAGTGGCTCTAACTGGTTTTCTCAAGAAGAAGGACTATTTGACTTGTGAAAAACAGCTTTAATAAAATGATACACCCATTAAAGGTTTTTGTAAGCAGTAACTAACAAGCTTCCCGTTTTTAGGCTACTGGGCATAAATGGGTTAAACGGAAGATGCCATGCGAAATGATACTGGAATCGACTCAAAAAAGCATCATTTGGGACTACCGATGAAAGGACATTCAATCCACAAGGAACAAAAAAATATATATATATTTTTTGACAATTGGCTATTTGTACGATTATTCAACAAGTGCGTAAAATTTGCTTTTCCACGCGTAGTAAGCTGTATAAATGTGTAGTTACTACGCTAAATGCATAGTAGTTGGCAGCCCTGAACGTGACATACTTACCACAGGTTTGAGTTTCTGATTTCCCGAAAATGTTTAAAAAATCACTGTTTTTACCAGCAAAAATGGGATGCGCATTTAAAAACGCAACTACTCTTAGCTGCCAGACACCCCGCACGCTGCTCAAAAGAGCATAGGGAAAAATATATCAAAGAGCCAGACGTATTAAAATTGTCACTCGAAAACGTTGCTAGCTCTTAGACTATAAGCTAATATGTTTTATTTATTTCATGCTAACTGAATCGGCAAATCAAGCTTTTAACTTCTGAAATCATTGAATTCATTTTTCAGAAAATAAAGAGGATTTTACTTCCGAAAATCAAATAGTGAGACAAATAGTTGCTCTTAATTCTGTACCTCAGAACCAGAACGACGTAAGTCAAAAATGGCAATTATCACTTTTTTGATGCCTTGTATGCAGAATCTTTTTCCGCATCGACCCATGAAAACATTATTCCATGAAACAAATTCCTTCACAATTATTTAGCAGCATTTATAGAGCATGAGTCCCACCTTTTGCATGTATTCGGCAATCGTTTTTGCCTTCTGCAGAAAAGTTACGAAAATGAACTTACGTTATTCTGGTTCTGAGGTACAGAATTAACACTTGTTTTATAGATATTAGTAACAGAAATTTTTAACTAGCATGTTGAATCTGATAACTTAAGAGATCAGCCTATTTAATTCCTTTTTTTATTTAATGTGAAGGAATATGGAACATTGGCCTCTTAACTAGTTATAAAGATGGGTGTGTATACGATAAAACACACTTAACTTTAAAAATTATTTCACTGTAGCATTTACCTATACATAATCCAATACAAGGCTAATATTCAGATTTTAAGTTCCATGTTTATTGACCTATCAAATCAATGTTTTTGCAAAAATCTAGTTTTTACAAAATTGATTACAGTTTTAGGAAATTATGTAAAATTGATAAAATATAAAACACTGGAAAAGTTTCATGGACTATGACAATGAATACTTCTTACAAAAAAAAAAAAGAGTATTAAAATATACAAATGAAAATTACTGTTTTCGAAGGAAGGGTTCTTAAAGATTTATCAACTTGAATCACATTCACATACTCTTCACCCAATGTTTGAAAGCCTTAAAAGAAAAACCACATTACACAATATTTGACTGAAATTATAAACAATAATACAAGAAAGTACAACTTTCAAAAAAATGTGAACATGTTTTTGGTGAACAAAAGCAATAACTTATTCAATGTAACATTACGTGAGCTTAACCCATTTATGCCCAAGTTTTTTTTAACAATTTTTTTTTCAATTTTTATCTGTTTAAAACTCTCACTTGGATTGGTTTACATACATTTTAGGCGTAAAATTGATCGCCATTGCCACATTTAACGTCCTGTTTATGGGATATTTTGCAGATATGTGAGCAAAATACGACCTTACTTGACTTTACATTTGCAAAGTAACATTACAGAAGGCATTTGTGATCCATTTTAAGAAAATCATTTTAAAATAGTTTAATTTTATGAAAAAAAAGGTCGCGAAAAAAAACTTACTTTCTGTGGCTGCCCATGCTGGATTGTTGCTTGACTGATTTTTCTGAAAATAGCTGTCAATAAATAAACTCTGGTGTCCAAATAGTGGCTCTAACTGGTTTTCTCAAGCAGAAGGACTATTTAACGTGTGAAAAACAGCTTTAGTAAAATGATATACCCATTACAGGTTTTTGTATGCAGAAACTAACAAGCGTCCCGTTTTTAGGCTACTGGGCATAAATGGGTTAAGACGTCCATAGATATTTATTAACAGCGTTGTTCATACTATAAAACATCATTTACGATGAAAGGCAAATTGTGAAGTTTAAAATGATGCAGCTACTTCAGATTATTCAATCAACAAAACATAACTTAATCATAGCGTGATTTTGTGCCCTGATAACTTGAGATTATCAAAGCTTCCTAATAAAGCAATTATGATTGTCATTTGGTTCTAAACTAGATTCATTTATTATAAAAAATTACGGAATTTGGACCTTCTTTAGGAGTTCAGAATGACCTAACATCAGCATTTTCAGGGCCGCGGTTTTGGCGGGGATACTGGACCTCTAGTACAGGGGCTCGGAGCTTTAGGGGGCCCGTGAGGTAATGAACAGGTTTTTCCAGTTTTAGTGTCAATAATTTCATCAAAAAAAAAAAATTGTTTTCCATTTAAAAAAAAATTTTGATTTCCATTGCCGATTCTCAATATGAAACAATTACTAGTACAAACACTAGGAAATTGCACCGCTTTTAAAATTCATCTGGCGATACAAATAATGTGAAAATAAAATCAGGTGCACACTTTCGTAACTAAAAAAAAAGTTTTTCCGAAAGAATTTTTTTCTCCCTTTTTTTTTTACAATTGCAAATGTGCTGAAATGACGACATAAAAATGTACAATTTGGGGGGGGGGTGAAAGGGGGTGCCTGGCATTAAAATTGGTACCGGGCCCCATCGCTGATAGCGGCGGCCCTGAGCATATGTACCAACCTCTGACGGAAAAAGAAGAGCAGGTTTCACCACATGACTCACTAGCGACACAATTCACTTTAAGTTTGATATTATGCATTTAAATACTACGAACAATAAATTTGAAATGAAATTTATCATATACGACATAATGAAGTAATGAATATAAAACTAAAAGAGATAGATAAATCTTGAAAAAATAAAATACATTTATGATTTTTTGACGAGCTACAAAATATAATCTAAGAAATTAAAATCTAAAATTTAAATCAGCAATACATACCAGACAATGTAGTCAGACTGAAAAATAAAAAGTCAGATGAAGTGTCGATGAACTCTTTCCATTTGATCCAAAAGGGTATGCCTGCGGAGAGATCGAACAACATTGAATTATTCTCACTGTTTGAGTTTCTGTGCAGCTATTACATAAGAAAATGCAAGACATTAGTGAGCGTTCTTATTCGAACGACCTACACTAATGTATTTCCTCCGAAAATAGCTCCATTAGTGCGAAATAGTCAATTTGCCGATTGGAACTCCAAATTTTGTCAAATGATAAAATATGTGCATCTAATAAAAAGGTACATTAGGGCATTTAAAAAGTGTGACATTGAATTTATATCCCAGCTATATATAACACACAGCCAGCTAGCTCCCTTATTCCATCCTAGAGACTGCAGTTTTGTTTTCATTAGAAGTTATTAGACTGGAATAGGTAGTAGCCGAGCTAGAGGCTGAAAACATCTTATAGATTATAAGAAGCTCTACTGAACGAAATTGTAGTGTCTAGATCAGTGGTCGGAAGTAGCGCACTACAAGTAGCAAAACTACTGTAGTAGCTATTTTTTAGTAATTTGTAGTGTAGCGCACTACTTTTAAAAAGAGTAGAGTAGTGAGCAGCGCGAAACAAAAAAATAGTAGTTAGTAGCGATTTCTGGGAACTACTTTTAAATTTTAAAAAAAATAAATAAATGGAAAAAATTAAAAAAAAAAAAAAAAAGAATGAAGGGAAAAAACAAGGTTTTTCTTGTGATGAATATTTGTAAAATTGTAAAAAAAAAATTAAAAAAGGACAAATTTTAGCAAAAAAAAAGAAACAAAAGGAAAAGTAACAAATAAATTCAAAGACAATTCCTATTTCTATTCCATATTCGAATGAGGTAAGTTTTTAATCTAAACCACTTTTCGAATTTTTTCGGTCGATCCTCAAACGGTATATTCTTGTTATTTATTTATTTTTTAAGAAGTAGCAACTACATTTCACAAGTAGTGTAGCTCGCTACATTAAAAAAAAAGTAATTGTAGCTGTAGTTAACTACATTAATAAGAAAGTAGTTGTAGTTGTAGTTCGCTACAAAAAATATGTAGTTTTTCCAACCACTGCTCTAGATGAAAAAACCAAGCTGGAGATTACATGTAGAAAAATAATGTTTGTCACCACAACACCACTTTTACTTCTCTTTTTCTTAATTGACAGTGTAAATGAACTTTTATGTATTCATTATTTTAATAGCTCATTAAAAAGATAAAATAACGAATGATATCACCAAACAAGCTAAGCTTCTTTGATATATGTACTGCTGAAGCGAGTACAACACAGAGCTTCTACGTAATTTCAACCAAACATGGTGGCAATGAATTAAATGAAAAATAATACTTTCGAAGTGGTACGTTCGATTTCTGCCACCGCCCCGATTGTAACTTCTCTCTCCCGGTGTTAGAAATAAGTGGTCGTTAGTCACATTTTGCTACCTAAAATTTTTATCTGACGCCTAAAATTCCATCCCTAGTCGCCAAATTTGACGCCTAAAATTTTGAATCGCATTGAAGCTTTCTTTTTTTTACCCTGACTGTTTGTGCGAAGGCAAGGCGCCAGGTACACACTCCTCCATGTATGTGAAGCCGATATAAAAATAAATAAAACCAGGGCCGGATTACTAAATAGGCAACGTAGGCATTTGCCTATGGGCCCCGGGGTTTTAAAGGGGCCCCGAGAAATCCTGAAGATATCCTTTTTTAACTTTACATGGTACTGAGCTAAACGTTAAAAACATTATTTGATGCAGTATGCGATATATAACTCAAGTAAACGTTCATACTTCCATCAACTTCTTTCTCACCACCAGGGCATAATTTCTACTAAAAGAGTAGAAAGAGCCCAAAAGTAATCACAACTTTTTTTTTTCGCGTGAATAGCATAAATTTCGCCTAAAATATTAAATTTCGCAAGTGCAGGAGCTTCACGTCCTATGCAAATCAAGCCTTGTTCACCATTAACACTATTTATACCTGTCTGAAACATAATTAATCATCATGATTGATTATGTATTCTATAATAACAATTTCAAATGATTAAAATATATTTGCACAATATATATCAGTTATTTAAAATGTCATTCATCAAATCCATATGGTGAAGGGGCCCCTTAATTTCAAATGCCTATGGGTCTCCAAATCTTTAATCCGGCCCTGAATAAAACAAAAATACATTTTTTTTTAATGAGCCTAGAAACGTATCCATCATGGAGAAGTACCCCGTTTTGACCAATAATTCCTACAAATTGTGCGAAAAACCAACTTTATATGCTTCTCGTTTGGCGGAAATTAATAAAGGGAAAAGGGGGACTTTCGACCAGCTTCTTTTTCCTTACTAATATTGCAAACAACAATAGAAAAAAGACTGCAAAGACATAAGATCATAAATTAACAACAAGATAAATAGTCCAAAATCAAATATAAAAATTTGCATGAAAAAATTTAACTCCTGAGAAACAGTGGAACTATGAAGGATGACGATCGAAACTAATATTTGAATACAAACATACGAACCAGTAAGTTTTTGAACAAGATCAGAAATTGCACTTCTCAAATGATGAATATATTCTTCATCTTTTTGAAATGAACGTAATATTTCTGGCTGGCCAGCAACTTGTGGCTTTCTTTTCAGAGCACACATGTCAAAATCGTGATGGAATGTAAACAAATGGTGACGTAATAATGGATGCTTGCATCCAAAAAAAAATTATAATAATAAAAATAACAAATGGATAGAAAAATATCAGTGATGCAAACAAATATCGATACCATAATACGGCGAAGCTAAAAACATACTTGGGTTGAATTGAGAATTGCATATTGAAAATTGCACATTTTCAGATTGCGATTGAAGGAAATTTTATAGATGTGGCAACAAGTCCTCTGCTGTCAACAACAAAACGGTCGCGGGAATATCGGATCTAGCAGGGTACAAAATATCACGTGACTACAACGCAACCGGAAAACGATTTCAGTGTGGGCGTGGCCTATTCTCGGTAAATATTATGGCGGGTAAGAAAATAAAAGCAGACAGCTTTTGAATCGCGTAGTGTGGATCAAATACAAACAAAAATGATGGCGAGCAGCTACAGGCTTTGAGCCTAGCTAGGCTGGTCCTAGTCAATTCATAGCAGCCCCCAATGAAGATCTATGGCCTTCTTAAAGCTATGGCCTTCTAAATAAGCCCTTACTCATTACACAGCCTCCTCCGGTAAGTCATTCCAGGTATTCACAACCTTACTAAAGTAGCAGTTTTTCCTAACCTCCAGGTTAGCCTGAGATTTAAGTAGCTTAAAACAATGGACCCCTTGTCCTGCTTTCCGAACAGAAATTTAACCCGTTAACATCATACATTTTAATAAATTAAAAAAATTGGATCATGTCTCCTGTGCTCAATATTAAAGCATTCTAAGCCTGGAATCATAATCTAAATTCGAAAGCCCATTCACTAACGCTGTTTCCCTCCTTTGAACCTTTTCCACTAAGTTAATTTCTTTTTAAGATATGAGACCAAAACTGAATTGCATACTCCAAAAGTGGTTTTACTAATTTTCTATACAAGGGCAGAAGACTCTTTTTAGATTTGTTTTGAAATAGATTTATTGAGAAACCCGAACATCCTATTGGCTTTGTTACTAGCTACTCTGCACTGTTGACTGAACTTGAAGTTCTGATTAATTAAGACACCCAGATCAGCAACACTTTCTGCCTGACTAATTTCTGATTCCTGTAAATGATAATTTGTAGTACCCTTTTTTTTAAATTTTTTTTTATTTATTGCCATCACATACTAGAGTTCGTGTACTTGGTCTCACAGGACCCGTTTATGAACTCACGTCCAATATGACAGATAGTATAATACAGATGGACATAGAAGGACAGAATTTACATCACAGAAGGAAATTACACCCAGGGTCGGAGCGGGAAGCAAACCTCGTTACCTTGGTAGTACCTTTATTTCCATATCCTAAATGTAGCACTTGACATTTCCCAACAGTTACTGCCATATCCCACTTATCTGCCCTCTTATTAATGTGGTAATAAAATAATTTAAATGTAATTAAGATTAAATGTAGTATGCCACGTGTAATGTTTTGAGTAAACAAGTGCGAATCATTCACTTTAAAATCAATAATTGATTTTCTTTAATTTGGTGCTTAATTCTGTTTCAGAATTTTAATTTCTGTTTATGTAACTCATTTTCGATTGTTTTTTTTTTTATTACTGGGACAATTTTCTCTGTGGAATGAAGAAGTCAAATTTTAATTTATTTAAAAAAAAAAAATTTACAATTCATCAGCACCACCAGAATAAAAAAAAAATAATTTAAGAAAAATAAAGTTGAATTGCATTCAAAATCAAAAATTATATTAGAAAAAGAAAGAACAAGCTATTCTTGACATGTGTATTTTTTTGTTATTGAATACATTATGAAATTATAATTTGGTTTTATTTCTTGATTTATTTACATGTAAGGATTAAAAAGTAAACATAACATTGGAACTTTTGAATCTTTAGCAACAAATAATTATTTCAATACATGCTCTGAAAAATTACACATATATTTTTTTTAAAACTTGAAATCACTAAAGCAATCTAAATTTATCAGTCATTAAATTACAGCACACAATAATTAATATTTAATTTTTCATGGTTGAGCGCCAAGGGATCTGCTCTCATTGGTCCTGCCCCCATGCCCTCTTTTCGACCCATAAGACTAGGCAAGCATTAGGAACTAACTCCACATCAGAATAATATAAAGAATAAAATAAATCTAATGAATAAAAAATCAGCAATTTTTAAGAATTTAATCTGCATCTTTTTAAGCAAATGAGGCACAAGTGTTACATATGTAGTGATATGTGTTTTGTTTGAATGCAGCCTCTGGTATTTTAGCACAATGTTTGTGCATCCACTCTTTGCAATGTTCACACTGTGCCATTCAAAGTTTTCGCGAATTCATATCATCAGAAAACAATGGCATTCTGCATGTACAATATATTGGGCAAACAAATACCTTTTGTTTTACATGGAGCATTCGTTTTGTAGTTTCTGGAAAGCTAGTAAAAAATCCTATTTTTAAACACACTTTTAAATGCTCTCTGATAGTGACTGGATCATAATTTATGTTGGAGGGATCTCTCCCCATTAAAAGTGACACTGCAAATGCAATTGCAAAAATCCCACAATCATTTGAAAATGCTTGTTGTTTCTGTACTGGTTTTACAGTAATCAAAATGGATTTTGAAGTGCTAAAAACAAGACTAGCAATTTGCCGCTCTAAATCAGGGCCTGGTTTAAGTCCAATTGAGTCATATACATTTACATGTGAATTTGAGATCACTTCTATTGTTACCCAGTGATTACTGTTTGTATGTAAAATCTGTACACCACATGATTTTACTCTAAATGACAAGTTCTGTCCAAGCAGTGTATCTTGCAATCCGGGATCGTTCCACTGAGATTTTAATTTCTTTTGGGAAATTTTTTTTACATTTTTTTAATATGGATGGTAGTTTGAGATAATATATTTAGATCTTTTAATTGGGTTAAATTACTGTTGTCAAGCGCGAAAGCTTCATGCGGGTCAGCTAGTTTTATATAGTATATAGTGTGGATTAGCATGTACAAGATTTTCTATATCATTATTTCTGCATAGTAATATTTTCTAACAACTTATCCACTAAAGGCTGTTCTCAAATAGCTACTAAGTGAATTTAAACTTTTAAATGTTAAATAAAAAATTATTGTTATAAGTAATTGTAAAAAATGTTTTAAAACTTAGTTAATATTCAGTTAACCAGACATTGGTAGTATTTGACCGAATAGTTAGTTTTTAGTATTCATATAAAACTGCTATTTGGTACATCCTTAATGCTTATTCAAATACTTCATTCATGATTAGTAGTATTTCTTACATTCTTTTTAATTTTTTGAATCATAACGGTAAGTTCTTCCAGTAGTATTAGTTATTATAGTTAAAATCAAGATACATTCATGTCACATTTAATGCATTGGACATGGGCCCCACCCAATATAGGGAGGACAAGAGGGGCTCAAGCCCCCCCCCCCCATAGAAATGAGTACTTTCTTAATTTTAGTACAATATTTTCTGAAAAAATATAAATATATTTCTTTTTCAGCCATTAGTGAGTAAGTTATTAAAAATGCCAATTTCAATGACTTTCATTATTTCACTAAAATTACTTTTTATGGGAAAAATATATGGCCAAACCTTGGGGAAAATATGTAATCCCCCCCCCTCAAAATTTCGCATAGTGGCACCGGAGGTACATTGTAGGAGAGTCAGAGGAGACATGATCCAATTGTTTAATTTTATCAAAATGAATGAAGTTTATGGATTGAATTTTTGTTTAGAAAGCAGAACAAAGGGACATTGTTTTAAGCTATTTAAATCTCAGGCTAACCTAGAGGTGAGGAAAAATTACTAATTTAGTAGGGTTGTGAGCACCTGGTACAGCTTACCAGAGGAGATTTTTACGAGTAAGGGAGTTGATAGCTTTTAAAAGACCATAGATCTTCATACAGCTATAAATTTACTAAGACCAGCCTAGCTGGGGATAGAGCCTGTAGCTGTTCGTCTTCTTTTGTGTTTGTATATAATAATTTAAGAATTTATTATTTACTATTACTATTTTAAAACCTTTCGTACAAATTTGGCTTTTATAATTATTATTAATTTATTATTCTAATAATCATTAAGAACTTTCTCCTCGCCTAGTCTTACGGGACGAAAAGAGGGCATGGGGCAGGGCCAATGGGGGCAGATTCCTTGGCTCTTAACCATAAAAAATTAAATAGCAATTTTTGTGTGCTGTAATTTAATGACTGCTAAATTTAGATTACTTAAGTGATTTCAAGTCACAAAAAAAAGAAAAAGGATGCGTAATTTATCAGAGCGTTAAAATAATTATTTGTTGCTAAAGATTCAAAAGTTTCACTGTTTATGTTTAGTACTTATTAATCCTTACATCCTAAATCAGGATGTGAAAAAATCAAAATAATCAGATTTTTTTTTATTTAAGTCTTTTTTTTTAAATTTAAATCGATTTTTTATATTAAAAAAAAAAAAAAAGCTTCAGAAACTTTCGAAACTGATTAGTTATACTTATAAATATTAGTAAGCATGAAATTGATATTGTTAAAAGTTTCAAAACAAGATTTCATTTATTATATCACCAAAAAAATTTCATAACATTCAATGCAAACGATTTTAATACAAATGCATATGATTTAAATCATAAGTATAATACAGATGACATAGTAACACACTGAAAAACATAAAAACAGAAGGAAATAAATAAATTGGACATTGCTACATGTCTTTTAATTAATATGCTCTTTTATTTATTTATTTTTACATTGAAAATATGATTTCTCGTAACTTTGAAAAACGTGTTAGCAGTTTCCTGCAAATTTCTCTTTTTCAACATTGCTTAACTATCCTTTAAATTGAAAAGTGTTCTATGAGATAAAAATCAAAAGATACACAACCATCTTTTAGTATAGTGCCTTTTAACTTCCTTATTAATTTCAAAAAAAAAAAATCCCGAATATAAATAAAAAGTCTCCATTGAACTAAAAATGTGAATAATTAGATTGAGTAAGGAGAGACAAAATGAATAGATAGAAGTATTAAAGTGAGAGAAAAACATAAGGACAAAAATCAATTTTAGGAAGAAAAGTTATGCTGACTAAGCAAAAGGCAGAATTTATGAAAATCAAAAAATCAAGAAGATTTCTAGGCTTAAGTTGAAAAATGATTTAAATCAATGATTTTTAAAAAAAAATCATTTGATTTAAATCACTGGTTCAAATCAATTGATTTAAATCATTGACACCCTGCCTAAATGAATCAAGAAATAAAACCAAATTGTTATTCCATAATGTATTCGATAAAAAAAAAAAAGTACACAAGTCGAGAATAGCTTGTCATTTTTTTCTTTTCTTTTTTTAATATAATTTTTGATATTCAATACAGTTCAACTTTATTTTCCTTTATTTATTTATTGTTTTAAATCCTGGTATGGTGATGAATTTTATTTATTAATTTTTTTTAAGTAAATTAAAATTTAACTTCTCTATTACACAGAACAATTTTTTCGAGTTAAAACAAAAACGATTGAAAATGAGCAAAATAAACCGGAATTAAAATTCTGAAACAAAATTAAGTTACGTAAAAGAACAGAAAAATCAATTTTGGATTTTCATGTGAAAGACACTACACGTTTTCGTAAAACATTGCATCTGGCATTCTTAATTTTGCTTAATTTCGTCTTTATTATATTTAAATTATTTTGTTGCAGACATATTCAAATCCACACTACGCGGTTCAAAAGCTGTCTGCTATTATTTCCTTTAAGCCACGCCCACACAGAAATCGCCTTCCGGTTGCCGTGTAGTCACGTGATATTTTGTACCCTGCTAGATCCGATATTCCCGCGACCCAACAAAACATTCTCAACGCAACATTGTGCAACGACATACGTAATAAAAGGGATATATATCAGGCCGGAAAGAGATTAAAGAGAGATTTTCAGCTCGAATTCGTAATTTGTTCAGGTAAGTGTTGTCGATAAGAGCTAATGTTTTCAAAGTTTTTGAATCTCTTTGTGTAATACTACCTTACTTTAAGTTTGCGACGAAAATATCATTGAACTACAGCAAGTGTCTAGAAATCACTTATAAAATTGTTAGTAGAAAATTAAATTTTTGAAATATTTTTTTGTTTTTTCGATTTATTGTTACCTCTGTATCGAATTATTAAATGGGAGTGTTAATTACTCAGATTGTAAATTTGGAAAGATTAGATAATTGCTGGCTTTTCCCCCGCAAAACTAAAATGTATCAGCGATGTTCTTTATTTGATTAATATCTTCATTTTGCCTTGATGTTCAATTATATGTGTACAAGCGAAGAACAATGCTCGATTTGTTTCATAATTTCCCAGTTTACTTCAGATCTATGTTTAATCTACTAAATAAATAAACTTTACTTCTTTTTTTTCTCAATGAGTAAACTTAATTGCCATTTTCCCCCAATAAAATTCTTTGCTTTTAAAATCAAATGTACCGTGCATTGCTTACAAAAGTAAATTTCACGAATACTTTTAAGCAAAATACCTTTGCTGGGAAAGTGCCTATTTATTGGAATTATTTTATTTGTTCTGAAAGTGGGAAGAATTTAAATAGTGACAGTCCAGCGAAGGGCCATATTTTTTAAAAGCAATTATATTTTGTGAAAGTGAACTATTTTTAGACATTTAAACACGTTCTCTTGTTTTATTTCGTATTAAATTTTGAACTAACTTTACAATAATCTCACACTGAGCCACGGGAATTCTTTTTTAAAGCCCTTTAGATAGTTTATTTGCTGCACAAATACAAAATGTTTTTTTTTTTTTTTTTGTACTAAAATTAAGCATTTTATTATGAAGCTTTTCTTCCTGCACTACTATTTCTTTCTTCTTTCTTTTTTGATGCTTTAGCTTAAAACAAATGAATCAAAATTCGACATTTGACTTGTATGACCTTGATACAATTTGTGTGACTTGTTAGGTTTTGTTCTTTTATTAGAAATGTTCCCTTCCCCCTTATCTAAAAAAAATCCCTTGTCAGTTTGTAACATATTTTTCCTTTTCTTGATATACTCTTTTACAAATGAGCCTCAATAAGAATCCAAGTAGACGTGGTAAATTTAAGGAACAATTAGAATTTATTTACAATGATTAAGAAGATTTATTCTGTATTGTAAAGTTTTCAAAATGTTTTGATAGCTAAATTAATGAAAAGGTATCCATGAAGTACTTAAATTAATCTGAAAGATTATGTACATCAAATACGATCTAAGAAGAGAATTTTGAAAATTATCTTGCATTAAACATTTGCTAAAGTAAAATATTGCTCTGACAAGAAGATTGCATTCCATGTTAAATTCTGAAGTATTGTTTTTATTTTAGGCATAAAGTATGGAAGACTCTGCCTCTGGACATCAAAATCCTAACCGCGGCCAAAATAAATATCTCAAGAACAACAGAAGCAGGGGACATTTCAACCATTTTCGCCGATCGCGCGATACCGAATCACCGAGGGAGGTGGTGACCGACGACATTCCTTGTGATGTAGAACAAAACCAAACATTCGCAGCCGAAAGACTCCGGGATTCTAATTCTTTCCAGAATCATGTTCCGAAATTCCAACCCCGAAATCCCGGCGGGCAGTTTAGAAACAGGAACAGATATAATTCTGCGAAATACTCAAATGATAGAAATAGTTCCATAAAAAGTGCCGATCAAGATGGAAATAATACCTACGACAATTCTCAGTATGACAGTGCAGCTGATGCAAATAGCTCGATACAGTCTCAGAGAGGTAAAATTATAGGTGGTAGATATATAAGAAGACATGCCAATAACGTTTCCGCTTATTCCACATCATCTGAACATTTTAATCCTCAAGGAGATCTGACCGTTTCGGAGCCTTTTGTCGAAAAAAAATTCAACAGTCGGTCTACCAAGCAAAAAGACTCGTATGTTCCTCAAAATTTTAGAAATTCGTCATATGACAGGAATGACTCGGCATATTTCAGGTCTCAAGGATATGGTAGTCGCGGCGATTTCCAAGAGCAAAACTTTACCAACCACGAAGATTCTGGGGTCTCTCGAGGCCAGTCAGAGAATCCTCAAACTAATTATTTAAATAGCAATGAAGATTATTCTAAAAAGAAGCACACTTTTGTCAAAAATTACAACAAGAAGTTCTTTAGAGCCTCGGAAAATTCCGACGAATCAGGCGGCTCGAATGTTCAGAGGAAATACAACGGACAGAGGCCGCATGACAATAATCAAAATTATTTTCCTACAAATGAAGCGAGTTATGAGTCGCGTAATTTTTATAAACAAGAAAAGTTTCATCCCGAAACGTCTACAAGATTTCAAAAAAGCCTTAAAATATCTTCTGAGAAGAAAACAATGCCAATAAATGCTACTCAAAGAGGTAAATTTCCTTTACCTTGTTTCAATATTTGAATAGGTAATTAAAATATTAAAAATGTTACTAATTTTCAAACCTTTAATAGTATTTCGAACTAGGAAGTAATTTTATCATTAGGAAAATATGACTTTTTTTTTTTTACTTGTTAAACAGTTGATAACAATATTACTTTTGCTTTTTTAACTACACAATGATTTTGTTTCTAATTCAAGTAAGCAATATAGAATTGGATTTTATAATTTAAACAGTATTCTGTTATTTTTTCTTGACCTGTATTTAAATACTATAAACACAGAAAAAAAAAACGCTGTTTAGCATGTAAAATAGATTTATAGGTACAGTAATTCATTAATAGAATTGTTAATAAATATTGCACAAAATATTTTTTATTTGTATAATTTTTAATTTGTTAAAAATGCACATCAACTGTAGCTGAATACCTGGGATTTTACGCAGTATGGAAATAGTAGGGAAATAAAATTTGATCAGACCCTTCTGAAGATAACATGAAATGAATTGACTATGTTGTACTCTAATAGTGTAAATGTTTAATTTTATGTTTCCTCGAGGTTTTTTGCTTTCTTTTTTTGCTTTTGAATTATTTTTATTGTAGTATTGTATGTAACTGTTGATTATTGCTGGTAAATTAAGTAACCAAATTCAACTGTTTCTTATTGAAGAAATTATTTATTATTATTATTACTATTGTGTTTTTTCCCTTCCAAGTACAACTATGGTCTCGATTTCTCTGCAGTACACATGTATATCTATAAATATTTCATAAATGATAAATACTTATTATATAAAAAAATTTTGATAACCCAAAGATGACAAGTCTCTACTGTAATTGTGAAATTTGAATGAAATAGTAATTTAATTCCTTTTTTCCAGAACTGTTGATGGAACGTTTAAACAAAGGAGAATGCGAGTGCCTCGTGTGTTGTGAATATATCCGAGTGAAGGATCAAATCTGGCACTGTCTCAATTGCTTCCACGTTTTTCACCTGCGCTGCATCAGAAAATGGGCTCGATCGCCGGCAGCTGTTGTTGAAGGTATTTTCTGTATTTTCCTGTAAAACTTTTGAAGCATGTTTAAAATAAGAGTACTTATCTGCTAGCCGGGCAAAAGCGAAAGATCAAAAATCGCCAAGCCAAGAGAATGACAAATCTGTCAATGTAAAAAAGTATGCTCTACGGTAAACAAATATGGTTGTAAGGAATTTGGCGGAATCCTATATTATTTAGCGACTTTTCACTTGCACCGGGCTAACGGGTGGGTACTAACAGAAAATCAAACTTTTGAATAGTACGAAGCGTTTCTGAAGTGAATATCCAAAACACAATTCAGAAAACTATATTTATATGCCATTGTATTTTCTCATACATTACAAACGGAAGATCTAGGGAATGAAAAAATACGAGCTTCATTTTTCTCATCCCAGTTTCCTCTACACTCGGGAATCAAACACTTGTTTGTCATTCTTTTGCAGTTGATCTGAAAAGTTTCGTGAATGGAAAAAATATTATGATCAAGTACTGACATTAATGTTCAGTACTTATCCGTTAGCCGGGCTCAAGTGAAGAATTAAAAATCACCAATGTTGCCAAGCGAAGGGAATGACAAACCTGTCAGTGGCAACGGAACAAAAGTACGCTCAATAGTAAAGAAATTTGGCGAAGTTCTACATTATTTAGCGATACATTATTTGACGATTTGTCCTTGCGCCTGGCTAACATATAAGTACCGTTTAAATGAATAACTCTGCAATGTCTTTATTTTTATGTTTCTAAATTTATTTGATGTTCCAATTAAAAAATTTGCTTTCTCTTTGGACAGACGGCGGCTGGCGTTGCCCGGCGTGCCAGAGCATGAGCACCAAAGTGCCCTACGACTATTTGTGCTTCTGCGGGAAGCGCAAGAACCCCGAAGTGGACTACCACCTGACCCCCCACAGCTGCGGAGAGATCTGCGCTCGAAAAGGGGCCGAGTGCGATCACCTGTGCAAGGAGCTGTGCCACCCTGGCCCCTGCCCCCCCTGTAGGGTGATTGTTCAGAAAGCTTGTCCCTGCGGGAAACTTTCAAAGGTAGGGTGTCTTTATTGTCTAAGTGATTATTTTAAGACGTCTGGCTTTTTAATACCTCTTTCCCTGTGCTCTTCTAAGGGGCCGTGGTGGCCCGATCGGTAAGGCATCGGACTCGTGTCCGGAGGGACCCGGGTTCGATCCCAGCCGATCAAAGATCCACAGTCTTGATTAATGGTGGCTGGGAGGCATTAAAAATGTCGTGGCCACAAAGTCCTCCAAGTGAAACGATACCTCTGGGGGTGCTAGGCCTACGGTTTGCTCGACCCTAGGTTCTGGTTCAAAATTAGGAGCAGAGTGCTCTTCAGAGCCCTATCCCGGTTAAACCACAAAGATGTGGTAGGTACGGGGGACCCTGGAGTGTGAAATGAAATGAAATGTGCTCTTTTAAGCTGAATGCGTGTCTGACAGCTTAGAGAGGTTGTGTTTTTTATTGTGCATTGTATTTTTGCTGGTAAACCATTTTGGGGCAATGAGAAACTTAAACATGGCGTAAGTTTATCATGTAGTATCGATGGAAAACTCTATGTCTTGCCTTCAAAACGGTTTTTGAAATTTTATTCTACTATCATTAGAAAAGAAGCTACATGCAAAAACTTTCGGCTTTTTAAAGTTTTTTAACAGCTCTGTATTTTGTAAAATTTTTGAGGTAGAAATCTAAAATTTGGCAGGATTACTTATCTTGTCATAGGCTTCCTTCATACCAATTTTTGTTGAAATCAGAAATGGTGATGCCAAAAACTTTTTTCATGTGATGGATTTGATGCAAAATTGTCCAAAAATGATTCGAAAAGCATTGTTTTTCCCGGTGCAAGTGTGATACGCCGTCAAAAAGGGAAGGAAATATTAAAGAACTGGACATTTTTAAATTGTTGTTTTTTCAATGTTGCTAGCTCTTGGACTATTAGAAAATGAAAAACATTTGTGTAGATTAGTGTAAGTTTCACTCATAAAAAAAGTCTGAATATAAAACTGAGAAAAAAATAAAAAATTGTACGTGAGGCACTTAAAAATCACAAAGTGTGTTGCTGACAAAATGACTTCTGTGGCATGAACTGGAGGCAAGGTTATTGATGTATTTAAAGTGAAAACGGGTTTCCATATAACCCCAAAACATGTGCCTGTAAGTTTTTTTTTTTTTTTTTTTTTTTAATGGTGATGATTATAATTTTCCTTTAATTTTATCTCATTCATTTTCTTATTTTTAAAGCATTAACATTAATTATTAAAACGTTCAGTCACCAGTCAATATTTTTTTTTATCTGATCTTTTGACCTGTTATGCAATCTGTTTTCAAGTTTCTATTACATTTTTTTTATTTGAATGGTCAAATAAAATTTGAATCAACGCATGTCTTCAATGAACCTTCTTGTTTTAATTCTATATTGTATCAATGAGTACTGATTAATTTTTTAACAGATATTCTGATGTGCTGAATACCCTGCATTACACGTATCTACTTTGCCAATCATCATATCGTTCTTTTTTTATAGAAATCTCCCTGCAGTCAAAGTGCCAACCTTACCTGTCAAAACACCTGTGAGAAAATATTGAATTGCGGTGTACATCGATGCACAAGTCTGTGTCACTCGGGGACGTGTGACGAATGTGAAGCGAATGTCAGTCAAAGTATGTAAATATGTTCTTGAATTTTCTTGAATTATGTATTTTATCAGATTTTAAAATTTTTGTAGATTTTTGGTTGAGACATGATGAGAAACATTTTTAAATAACAAAATTGTTCAGTACTTAAGAAAAAAAAATTTTAGACTTTAAAAGAAGTAGAGGGGTGGGAGTTTTTCAGCCTTCACTGAAAGAGTTTTGTTGATTAGTAATAGAAAAAGAAGCTAGTGACTAAAATAGTTCATATATATTAAAATCCTTGTACCTTTTATGGGCATTTTACTGTACACCATGACCATTATATATACATGCACCTAATGCCTGAAAAAGTTTATTATTTTGTGGATTTACATAGGTTACCCAGTGTCTACAGGTAGCAGTTTCTGGCATAAACTACTTAGGAACGCGGTTTAATAAAGTATTGGCCAAAAAAATCAACCTGTTTAATCATGCACCTAAATCAGAGTTCGCACAGCGGCCCAACCTGAAAAAACCGGGGTGGGTGTTTTCAGGCAGGGCCCACTTGAAAAACCCACTATGTTGGAAAAGTGGGGTTTTTCAAAATTTACGGCATGTTGAAAACATTTACTTTATAGAAACAAACTATATATTACGAATGTTTATGATCAGTATTTAGTCTAGAAATTGATACTGATCAATTTAGCTATAGTATTTAGTTTGTTACAACATTCAATCTTCGTCACTACCTGTACCAGAAATTGCCATCTTAATTTCCTGACAACTTATTGGGTTCGAGAAAAAACTACACCTGAATTTCACACTATTTTTTTTTAAATACCGTGAATAAGAGTTACTTGGACCCTAAGGGGTTACTTGAGCCTATTACAAAAAAATAATAAAATCTGGTTTAATAGTTATTAGTTGAAGACTTGCACGTCGTTTCTCCGCTAGGTAGAAGCGCTCTGCAGTCTCTAACGCTAGTACCAAACCCATATTTTCCTTTTTCTGTAATGGGCTCAAGTAACCCCCTAAGCTCAAAATAAGCAATAATTATTCCAATCTCTAAATTCAATTCAATATGAATTTAAAAAAGGAATATTAATTTAAAAATTCAATATTTAATATTGAATTCTTTAAATTAATATTATTACAATGTTTCCAAATTTGTGGAGAAAGAATATTTTTAGGAGATCACAGTAACCTCTCTTCGGAAGGTCCTCTGACTCTAAAAGTAAAAGTAAGTGTACAATGTTTGAAAAAACCCGAAAAATTCTGGGGTTTTGATCAAAAACCCAAGTGAGCTGTGCTTTTTCAAAAAAAAAAAACCCGAGGTTTTTTTTAAACTCCGACTTAAATAATCTGATTTAATTGAGAACATCCGAAATGTTCTTATGTATATATTTTCATCTTTCAGAGTGCTTCTGTGGAAAAAGCGAACAGACGGTCCCGTGCACGATCGACACCGCCCTGTGCCTCGAGTACTCTTGCGGAGCCATCTGCGAGAAACCGCTGGACTGCTCCCTCCACCGGTGCAGTGCGGTCTGTCATCCGGGGAGCTGCGAGTCGTGCCGTCTCTCGACCGAGATCGTCCGGACGTGCAACTGCGGGAAAGCTTCCATAGCAGATCTCGTCGCTGCCGGAAAGTGCGCGGAAAGGAGGTCCTGCACGGATCCCGTCCCGTGCTGCGAAGAAATATGCGGGAAGGTTCTCTTCTGCGGGCCTAAGGGTAATTTTTTTTTTTGCGATGGATGATTTGGACATTTTCGTATTTAAGTCTTATTTTCAGGTGGAATCAGAATGTTATGTGGGGTGTTTGGAAACAGAGTTCAGCAGATGTAGATACAAAGCACACACTTTAAAAAATGCTTTAGCATTTTTTATGCATATTCATGAGTGCAAGACCTTCCGTCTCAGGACGGATTTCCGTCTTGACGAAATCACCGAGACTGACATCGGGACGGAAAAAAACCGATCTCATTCCTTCAGTTTTTTTTTCCAAAGACAAAAATTAACGAAACATAAAATCGGATTTCTCTAAGACACCCTTTTACTTGTCGATGTTTACAGTTTTGGCATAAAGTTAACATTGGGGTTGTTTTTCACGCCTTTACCCGTCAGTCTCGATTTTTTACGCATTTCGATATCAGATTGCATTTTGTGCTTGCCATTATTTTTCACTTATCTTATGTTTCATATTCCACAACAGAAGACTTGCATGATCGTCGTTTTGCCACACCCCTTCGGGAATTTCAATGCAGCTGCACCCGAGTTGAGTTTAGCTGGAGCATAAATATCCCCCCCCCCTAAAAATTATCACAGATATTTCAGATGGCAATCGAAATTTAGGAATTTAGGCAGCAAAATTATGCATTAGTCGGAAAATATGAGTTACCAAAACTCTTTTTTTTCATCATTTTTAAAGCAAAATTTTGGTGATCATAGTTAAATGTCATATTTGCGTGCATAATATTTAAATCAACCCTTTGCATTCATTCTTTTCTATTATTCTTAATTTTGTGCTTTTTCAATTAAATTTGAGCAAATTTCGAGAATCTGATCCCTAAAAAAAATAATTAAATCAAGCCCTCACTCTAATATTATCAAAAACTAATATATTTTGATTTTAGACCTTTTTTCAATCCCTGAGGATACGTTTCTGAGCCTCATACCTTTCCCTAACGTCAACCAGATATATCCTGCAATCGCTTTTTAAGACATCATTTTCGAAAAAAATTTGGGCAAGTGCCTTCGAATCTCCTCAACAGCACTAAAAAGTTTAAACTATTTTTAAAGCAGCAATTTTAAGGAGTGAGAAAGTCCTTGAATACTCCATTCCCCTGACGTTATCAAATATGTATTATAATTTTGTTAGTACAGCTGTGATCTAGAAAAACTTCCGAGGTTACTACTTCAGAACCTTCCTTTCCTAACATTATCGGAGATCGTCTAAAATTTCAATTTTAAAAAACTGCGCGGGAAGAGTACCTACATTCGCCTAATCTTTAGATAAGCCACAGCTTATTCTGATATCACCAAAGATCGTCTAAAATGAGGTTTTTAGAACTCAAATTTCGAAAATCCCCCCCCCCCCCATTTTTGCTTGAATTTTCCTTTCACTATGGTCTTACTACTAAAAATAAAATGAGTACTAAACCCCTAGTTTTGACACAGTAAAATCAATAAGTATTTGTCCCCCCCCCTCTGAGCACGCATGGGGGGGGGGGTCCTCAAATATTTTCCGTCTTGGAAGCATGGCCAAACTTGCACCCTTGTGCATATTGTATGCTGTTCGGGAGAACATAATTGTTGGCTGGTGAACGGCGATAACCCGGAATCAGTAACAGAACCAAGACCTTGCCACTTCCGACCAACAGAAATGTGGAATGGTTCTGCTCAGGAGAAAAGAATACAAAATTCATATTTGAATATTAAATAACAAAATTCAACATAAGTAAAGTGTAAATAGGAAAATAATTTTAACATTTAAAATATAAGCTCAATTTTCCCCCCCAACACATTCAGTAAAAACTTTCTCAACACATATTCAAAAACGAGTAGGTTCGATTTACAACATTTTTCTTTTTCTTAAAAATGTTCAAAACTTCATCGACTTTAAATAAAAGTCGTCATTTTAAATTCGTGGCCCTCCACACGCTCCGGAACCTTGAAGGATTTCCTCGAGGAAATCCTCCATGTATGTATGCTGTTAAGATATTCCTGCGAATCTCCGGACCCCTCTATTGATTTTTTTCCTCAAGGAGTTCCTCTGAAGTTTTCCTCGAGGCCAAATGTACTGTGTGGATGGGTAGGAAGTTTTATTCCAGAGACTAGCCTTCGTATACCTCGTATCGTCTCGGGACTCGAAATAATCCTCGAGACCGGCCTTCGAATTTTCCAGAGAATGTGAACACCCCACTGTTTTGAGGTTTTCCTCAAGGAAGCTTTCGATTTTTCCAAAGTGTGTGCTTATTTTGAGCCCTATTTTGAGGTTTTCCTCGAGGGATTCCTTTGGGGTTTCCCTCCAGGAAAACCTTCAGGTTTTCAGGAGCGTGTGTGGGTTCCCTTAATCCCATAGGACTACATCTAGGTTCTCCTTTCCAGACGAGCCCCACGCCTGCCGGTCGCCCTGCCACGAGGGCCCCTGCCCCCCCTGCGAACTGAGCAGCTCCTACAAGTGCCGCTGCGGCGCCTTCACCCACCCCTTCCCCTGCGCCGAGGTGGGCGCCAACTTCCAGTTCCTCTGCGAGCGGCGCTGCAACCGGCGCAAGGACTGCGGGCGCCACAAGTGCCTGGCCACCTGCTGCGTGGGCGCCGAGCACCGGTGCGAGCTGGTCTGCAACCGGAGGCTCTCGTGCGGCCTGCACCAGTGCCAGGAGACGTGCCACAGCGGGAACTGCCCCACCTGCTACAATGTCAGTAAGTGCTCGGTTGCGTTTCTCTGTCCCGGTGTGGTACTTTTTTGTTGATGTATTTTTTTGATGCATAACACCATCAACTGAAGCTTAAGACTGAAAATATTTGACAGTGGCCAGTGGCCAATAGACCCAAAAATCAACTTTGATCTTGTCGGTGGCCACTTTGAACCAAGTTCCCACAAAAATTGTAATTCTACTTCACTTCATTCTGCATATAGTAGTATTACACTTTGTACTTGCATACATCTTAGCTAAATTACTTTATATAAAAGAAAAATGTTTAAAGAAACTTACGGTACTTTTCCATAATGACGGAACTTGCGATAAAGTTGCCATTAATGATGAGACTAACGCGAAACGAATATCGTCACCAGTAACCGGTTGTCCCTTTTTTCAAGGCGGGGCCTTTTTTCTGTTTTGCGAGATTTGTGCCAGTATAATTGGAAAAGTACCAAACTTACTAATATTTTCTAAAAAAGAAATTTTTTTATTTTTTAATCCAAATAAGACATTACGCAAAGAAAACAAAAAATACACGCACCCGCATACTTGAAATAAAAAAACCATTTCATTTAATTTGCTGATGAATCATAACTGTGGTCCTCTGGGACTATTTTTCCAACACACTTTCATTGCATTTTCTAGATTGAAATTATGTATTTAGATGTTTTGCGCAGCGGATGGGTCGATTTTTCTCTCCAATTTAGCATCGGCCGTCAGTGACGATGCTGATGGCCATTTTCTTTTCATAATTGGCAGTGTTTATATTTGTTGAGGAAAAAAAAGTAGGTTGCCCACACATAACATCTTGTTTTCGCCAAGAAATGATTTCTATTCACCACTGGCGAGTGGGCACCTCTAGTTTCGATTTCACTCACGGTTCCCGTCTCTCTTCCCTCCAGGCTTCGAGGAGCTGCGCTGCCACTGTGGTGCGTCCGTGCTGTACCCCCCGGTGCACTGCGGCACGAAGCCCCCCGAGTGCTCGGAACCCTGCACCCGCCGTCACCCCTGTGAGCACGAGGTGAAGCACACGTGCCACAGCGATGACACCTGCCCCCCCTGCACCTCGCTCGTGGCCAAGTGGTGCTTCGGGAGGCACAAGGTAACTAACTACACTCTGTTACTTTAACCCATTAATGCCTGACATTTTTTTTCCACAAGATATTTTCAGGGCTCCCAAATGGTCCGTTTTTTAGAGTTAAGTCCGTTTTAGACCGCTTTTTAACATTTTGGTCCGATTGGTCCGCTTTTATATTATTTTTACTTAAAAATCAACTTTTTTATGTTTTGTCTAAACATTCAGTGCCTCAGTCTTATTGAACCTGGTTTTCCCAAGTTATTTCGCTTCAGATTGTCGTTATAACTCCTCCTACAACCATCGCAGCATGAAAATTTTGCAAACGGAGTGGTTTGAGGGAGGAGTTACGTCAAGTTGAAGCAGAATGTTACCAATATTTTCTGGAACACAGACCCCAAGTTTGTAAAGGCGGATGGACTTTCCAACTTCCCCCTCCCTCAGAAGGAAGACGCTAATAAGAACGATGTTGCTATGAACAATCCGTTTTGCGAATTAAATCCAAAGCAATTTTGTGACTCATACGCCATTTTTTCACATTGTAAGCACCACGTGTTTAAATTTTTATTCCGATTTCTGGACAGTGTTAATCAAGTAAAAAATATTTTCGCCAGTTCTTTCCTATTTATCAGAAGGTAGTCATTGTACTAGAATTGAAAATATTAAGCGATTTATCGTGACCACGTGTCACAAGGAAGTGTCGCCATTTTTTGCTAAAATCAGCGGATCGCTATGCCAAAATAACTTTTTCTCCCTCGGAGTTTCCCTTTTTTTAAATCTATTTTCTGGTTTACTTAAGGCTACAGTGGACAAATAAAATGGATGTTTTTCAATTATTTATTTACATGTCTAAAACTTTGTGTGCTTGTATTATTGTATATTTACGACATCTAAAAGCATAAAAAACACAAATTAGTGCAAAAACAATGAATAATTTTTTTTCAAATTTCAAATTTAAATATTTTTTTAACAAAATTTCAAAATGTTCCAGGCGTCGCAATTTTTTTTCAAACTTTGAATTTCCACTTAATTTCCAATCATTAGGCATGACTGCATAAAACAATGCATTACATGCAATGTTTCATGTGATAGTTTATAAAAGATGGCTGAAAATGAACATTTATATGATTTTTTTAACTGAATTTTTTTATTTTCAGCCATTTTTTATAAACTATCTCATAAAACATTGTATATAATGCATTGTTTTGTGCCATCATGCCTAATGATTGGAAATTAAGTGGAAATTCCAAGTTTGAAAAAAAAATTGCGACGCCTGGAACATTTTGAAATTTTGTTAAAAAATATTTAATTGAATTTGAAAAAATTATCATGTTTTTACTAATTTGTTGTTTCTTTAGATGTCGTAAAATACATAATACAGCACACAAGTTTTAGACACATAATCATTGAAAAATCATTATTGTCCATGAGCCTAATATGTCTTCTCTTTCAGAACTTGACTTTTTAGCTGAATGCAGATATGCTACAAACTTTCAAAAATCAAAATATAGAAAAATCGGCAAAAAATTTTTTGTTCTTTCTTTTTTTTTTTTTAAATTTTATTTCTCAAGTTTTAGTAATATTTTATCCATAGCTGTCTTGTCCCCCACCCCATAGATTTTCTCGAATTTATATGTACTCCGAAAATCCGATTTTTTTGGGTGGGGGGGGGGGGAATCGAATTGTTTTTAAAATAATTCCTCTTTTTTTTAATGGAGAAATCGGCCTATAATTTAGTAATTGCCGTACCTACCTTATTTAACACTTTCTGGAAGTTATTTTTTAGATATCAAGAACTCATTTACTTAGTTTTTTCAAGACGTATCAATATCGTGCATGAACTTTCCGAGTTTGCAATCCTTTTGCATCTTGTAAATATTTCGATTATTTTGAAAGTTGAGAGCTATTTTGACTTGTTCTTTCTTTAATCTACTTAATTTAAGTTTTATTTTAAGGTTTTTTTTTATTCTTTTTTCACTTTTTGTGAAGAGGATTGTTTTGCTTAAATATGTTTTTCTTGCGCTTTCAAAAAAAAATTTTAGTTGAAATTACAAGAAGAAATTTTCTGCAAACCCTTAAAATATCATTAGTTAGACCGGCTTTTTTTTTCTTTAAGTCTCAAGTTTCAGTAATCATTTTTTACACCGCTGCCAAGTGCGCTCCCCCCTCCGCCCAGTTTCTCCAAATTTTTTACGTACACTTTCTCCAGAAAAGTCCTCTCTTGAAGATCAGTGTAAAATGTGATAAATTGCAGTAACTGAAATATTTAAGATTTTCACTCGACTGAATTTTAGGTAATAGCTCATTTAGTAAAAATCTTTTAACCTATACTGTGTGCATGCTTCGCCAAAAACTGGATGCAGTGTATCGGATTCCAATCTTTCTGCATCTTGTAAATATTTCATTTATTCTGAATTTTGAGAACTATTTTAACTTGTGTTTATTACTATTTTAACTTAAATCTTCTTATTTAAAGTTATATTGTAGCAGTTTATTTTTATTGTTTTTGTAACTTGACTTTAGCTCTTTAATTTATTTAACTGTGGTAACTATATACGTATGTAAAATGTTTTTAATGAACGCACCGATTCATCGGCCACTTAGCTGATTAAAAATAATCAGCTAATTTTCACCCATTAATAGGTAGAAAAATTTATTTTTCAATTAAAATAACTCTGAAGTTTGCCTCTACCAAAAAAGCTGCTGAATAAAATTATAAATAAATAATATTTTTAAACACAAGATGGTATGCAATAATGAGTAATACTAAATTAAATTTTAAAGCAGTTAATTCCATGATTTCAAAAATTGCTTTTTAAGTTAGTGCATTGGTGTTTAAATAGGGGTTATAAGATCGTTAGTTACATAAGGTGATTGTGTCCTCACCACCTCCTCATCCAAATATGTGTGTTAGTAATTATTCAATTAAAAAAAACAGGGTGTCAATGATTTAAATCAATTGATTTAAATCGCGATTTAAATCAATTGATTTTTTAAAAAAAAATCATTGATTTAAATCACTTTTTATTTTAATCCTTAAAAAATTCTCTTGGACAATCCCAATTTCATTATTTTTACCATTTTCTTTTAGAGCTTTGATTTCCATCTAATAAATGGAAAAGTAATCCTACTCATCCCCCCTGCACAGATGCTGGAAGGTTGCAGTCCAAATAATATGTATGCACAAATAGTGCTATTTGTTGTCTAATATGTGAAGTAAAGAAAATACATGCAGGGGTGCAGGGCTTGTGTTGCAAAGAGTGAATTGAGGGGGCAGGGACATGATAGAATGTGTGTGATATACTTTCAGTAAAAAAAAGAAAAAACAAAAACAGCCAAACAGAAGATGAATTTTCTATGCCTTGCATTAGCAACTGGGGGGGGGGGGGGGGCAGTCTTTATTACTGGCTAAATGGAATATATTCCAGCGTTACAAAACAAAAGCAAAATAAAGAGGGGGGCTGAATGAAGTGAGGAGTGGGATGAGCTTCCTGCCCCATTTGATTTTTATCCTAGCTAGTAGACAGGATTATTTTCAGATTGGCTCCTAACACTTCTTTCTGGGTTTATTACTGGTGAAGCTTTACTTCAAAGGTGTTTTTGTATTTTTATTAACTTAAAGTAAGTTGTTCATAAATAAAAATTAATAAATAACTGAAGTTTCTATTTTTTTTAAATCAAAAAAATCCGATTTAAATCAAAAAAATCCGATTTTTTTTATTTTTTTTAAAAAATCATTGATTTTTTTACACCCTGATAAAAAATAAGTAATCGCTCACTGGAATGAACCAGGGCCGGCCTTAGCAAATGCGGGGCCCGATTGGAGAACTCTGGCGGGGCCTCTTTTAAAACTCTTTTTAAAATAAAAACTTTTTGTGTCGCTATTTTTTACAAGAAAAAAAATAATAATAAATCAATAGCTTGCTAAAACAAGCCATTACAGACTAACCTTTCTTTCTATTTTATGCACCTTCCCTGACCCTTTCGTTGATGATCAAAAGACTACTCATATAACCGTTTCATATATCCGAAAAAGCATGTTGCATTTTTGATTATATTCCCAAGAACTAAGTTGTACTAGTGGCAGGCAAATAGTGGGGTATATATTATGCTTAAATTTTGGAGAGGGCTAATGGGACCAAGCTTAGAATGATAATTTAGAGGATGGCAGGGTGAAGCGCTCTTCTAGACATTTTTCCTCGTTGAATTTTTGAAATGCAATTCTAAACAATCTTCGGTAATGTCAGAGGAATGGCCGAGAAATTCAGGCTCAAATTCAGACTCTCCTTTCTAAATATATATTTTAAAATGCTATTTGAAAACATTTTAGGCAGCGGCTCAAACGAGAAAATATTTTTAAGGGGGAGGGTGGCACTTTGAAAAAAAAAAACTCCAACTCCCCCATCTCTTTGAGGGCTCTTCCCCGAAAATTTTGGAAATTATAGTTCTGAAAACGCAGCTTTAGACGTTCTCTTAGAGGACCTTGATATTAGATGGAGGTTTCTTACTAGAAATGCTTTGAAATTGTTGCCTCAAAAACTAATTTTAAGTTACTTTTGGCCAAGTTATGGAAGAAGGAACGGGTACCCGTTCCTTCTCCCATAACTTGGCCAAAAGTTAGTCCCACGTTCAGAAATTTTCCTTGAAAATATTTCAAAATTATCTCTGGCGGCGTTAAACAGAAAGTTGGGGATTGAGTTCTATCTAGCAGAAAATTAAAAAAACTAAAGGCACAAAATGGCAATTTTAGGATTTCCCAGGTTTTGTCAAGTGGGTTTGTCTTCTGCCCCTTAGCTCCCTAGGCTTGAGCCCCTTAGCTACCCCGTAGGCGCACCACTAATGATGAAAAGACTACTTATATAAACGTTTCACTGCGTGAGTGTAAGATTGTATTTAGTAGCGTTAAGGACATTGAAGTTTGTTCAAAATTGAAGTTCCAAAAGCGCAATTTTAAATGATTTGCGATGCTTTTAGGTGTTTGAAGAATTTTCCCTGAAAATTTTTAAAAACTGAAATCCAGGAAACGAAATTTTAGATACTCCCTTTTAATAATTTTTGTGGGAGAAGGCTTCGGAGAAGTAAGATTTTGAAGACGTTCTTATTTTCAGACGAGGTCGAAAAAAAGGGGGGGGGGTGAAAGAAAGGGGAGAAGGGTATACAATTAATTGACCAATAATTTATATCAGTTGAAAATTCAAGTGTCGTGATTTCTTTTTGAAAAAAAATAAGATTTTCCCCCAACATTATTTATTTTTGTGCTTGAAATCACTTAGTTTTAACAAAGCGCATGTTTTTCTTCTCTTCAGTAATAAAGAATATTTAAATAAAAATCATCAACTCAGCATTCTGTATTGTGGGCCCTAATTCTCTGGTTGCCGTTTCGGTTAAAGCAGTGTTTCACAACTTTTCTGAGCTCATCGCCTCCTTTAAGACGTTGACTGACACTTATCGCCCCCCCCCCCTTCTTCCTCGAAAAAAAAAAAGTAAGGGCCCTCCACATGACGTAAGCAGAAAATAAGCAGAACGTAAATGGATAATGGTATCTATGGAAGGCCTGCCACATCAGCGTAACGCCGACTGAAGCCGAAATCCGGTCTTTCATGAACGCTGAATCCATTTACGTCTGCTTTATTTTCTGCTTCACGTCAAGGAGCATGGCCAATGAGCATCGATATATTAAAATAAAGCGTTTAACAATACTTTAACTAAAAATTACAAAAAAAAAAAACTTTATTTTTTTTTTTTACTTTACAAAGAGAACTTATAAGCATTTGATGGGTAATATTTAACTAAGATCATCGACGTACTTTTCAAAAACAGAAGTACATTTTTCAAGAAATTATTTTCCTTTCTACACTAGAATCTGGGGGAATTAAAATCATTGAAACTAAAAATTTGAAAGAAAATATATTGAAAATCTGAAAATTCATAAAATGGATAATGAAATGACAAAATACTTCCTAAGGTTCAAGGAGGAAGCTCTTGAACTTTAGCCTGTTAACTGGGAATGACGAAATATTTCGTCATACATAAAAGCCTACAGCAATGGGCATGACGAAATTTTTCGTCATGGAATTAATCGTAATATATTGAACGCATCACGTTCTACGTTGTTCTTATCTATTAAATCTTAGAGTGGTTATATATATGCCATCATATTGTCGATGTGTCATGAATTTTCATGTTCTTGTAATCTGTCACTTGAGCGCTATTAACGGGAAAACGGGCGCTGCATGATCTATACTTCGAGCTGCCACAATTTGGACTCATTTTAGTCTCCATTTCAGTATCTTACATGTTAGTAATAACTTTCTGATTTGAATATTCTTATTGTGAATTTCAGTGTTTTATATATTTTTATTAGTAATAAATTTCTGACTTAAGTACTTTTTATTTTCTACAAAATATGGCTAAAAATATAAATATTTCATCAAAATAAATAAAAATCATAAGTTAAAAACGATATTCTTTTATTATTTGAGGTGTGATACTACTTACCGCTGCGAAAAAAAAGTCCCCATTGTGAAAAGACTTGAGCAGTAGCTAATTCCCCGGTTAACAGGTTAAATAGTTTTTCCCTTAACTTGTGATCAATTGTCTGAACTCTGAACAACCGGTTTCGTACATGTTTTCACACAAAGTCGGTTTTCGCCACCCCTTTACTACTAGTGTTTTCTCTTCTAAATACCCATCACCCCTATCGCCCCTTTAGAATTTACCGCCCCTTTGAGGAGGCCAAATCGCCCCTTAGGGGGCGATCGCCCCCAGGTTGAGAATCACTGGGTTAGAGGGTAACGGGAGAGGAGAGATCTCTACCAAAATTTTAAATCCCTAAAACGCCATTTTATGCAATTGACCTCGTTGTTAGAGAAAAGGCAAGTTATCTTTGATGATAGGGACATTTGGGGAGGAGGAAGGGGAGTTATCGCATGATCTCACCTGGAAATGTTCCGCAACTAAAAGTCTAACAGTGGAATTTAGGATCTTTTTGGTTTTTGTCAAGGAGGTTATGATAACTTTCTGATTCCGTGCTTCTTTTTAATTAGTTGCCCTCTGAACTATTTGGCAGTCGGGCACGTGCTCCGAATTTCTCCCATAAATCTGGCACTTGAAAGCACCTATCCTTTCGTTACGCCACCCGTGAAAATATTAAAAATTGCCATCCACCTGTAGAAATGCGAGACGGTTTGCTATAACCGCTCGCACGTTTTCTTTTTTAAGGCAAAAAGCTCAGAAATTATCTTGATTAAGTGCGTTTGTTGATTTTTGGAGAAAATAGGGCCTCATGGGTCCCCTTACATAAACGCCCTGCAAAACTCATCGGGTGAAAAATGCTCTTATGTTTCCTTTTAACTTACGTGCCTGTACAATTGATATTTTACGTTTCATACTGGCAACTGTAAACATCGGTAGTGTTTTCTAGGAGAACATTTCATTGTTGATGAATTTTAATAAGCCCGCCTCCAAATAAATAAGTAAATACCTTAATTGTCCCTTAAATGGGAGACCCCAGTACAATAAGGCCCTGCGAGGGGCTCCTAAAACCATAATATTTAAGTGGCGATAATCATTTAGAATTTTGACGTTGAGGAAGGCCGATTATGCTTTTTTTTTTTTTCTTTTTTCTTCTTTTTTTGACAATAGAGTATAAGTTGCCGTAGGTACGACCCTGGATTTAAGATGTTCAAATCGACAGATGTTTAAATTTTTCTTATAATTTACCTGACAGTAGTAGTTTTGGGAATGTATCTGATAATTTCAATAGAATAATAGAGATGTCAAAAGTTTCAGAAAGTTCTCCTACATCATAAATTGAACCAATCGTAGCAAAATACTTTCAAACTAAATATTGCCAATTAGCTTTTTATTTTGATATAGTTTTTTTTTTTTTAAACATTTACCTAAAGGCGAAAATAATTTGTCGGCGCGGGGCCCCTTGCTCCTACATCATAAATTGAACTAAACGTGGCAGAATACTTTCAAACGGATTAAACACCAGGTAAATATTACCAATTAGCTTCTTATTTTGATATAGTTTTTTTTTAAACATTTACCTAAAGGCGAAAATAATTTGTCGGCGCGGGACCCCTTGCTCCTACATCATAAATTGAACTAAACGTAGCACCATATTTTCAAACGGATTAAACACCAGGTAAATATTGCCAATTAGCTTTTTATTTTGATATAGTTTTTTTTTTAACATTTACCTTAAGGCAAACATAATTTGTCGGCGCGGAGCCCCTTGCTCCTACACCATAAATTGAACTAAACGTAGTACCATACTTTCAAACGTATTAAACACCAGGTAAATATTGCCAATTATCTTTTTATTTGGATATAGTTTTTTTAAACATTTACCTAAAGGCAAAAATAATTTGTCGGCACGGGGCCCCCTACTCCTACACCATAAATTGAACTTAACGTAGCACCACTTTCACACAGATTAAACATCAGTTAAATATTGCCAAATAGCTTTTTATCTTGATATAGTTTTTTTTTTTAACATTTACCTAAAGGAGAAAATAATTTGTCGGCGCGGGGCCCCTTGCTCCTACACCATAAATTTAACTAAACGTAGAACCATACTTTCAAACGGATTAAACACCAGGTAAATATTGCCAATTAGCTTCTTATTTTGATATAGTTTCTTGTTAACATTTACCTAAAGGCAAAAATAATTTGTCGCCGCGGGGCCCCTTGTTCCTACAGCATAAATTGAACTAAACGTAGCACAATACTTTAATAAACAGATTAAACATGAGTTAAATATTGCCAATTAGCTTTTTATTTTGATATAGTTTTTTTTTCTCATATAAAGGCAAAAAAATTTGTCGGCGCGGGGCCCCTTGCTAGAGCGGGGCCCAATTGGGTAAAATTGGTCCAATCGGCCTAAGACCGGCCCTGGAATGAACATTTCATTTTCTAATTTTGAAAAGTCAGTTGTTCAGAAGATAGAGCTGATGAAGAAACTATCATTAAACATCATTGTTGCAGTTAATTTGCAAATTAGTTTCATGGATTAAACCTAAGGCAACTAATTTGCTTTTTGATGCTTTCCTGGGTTTAGTATGAATGATCCTCCTTAGTCCTCTTTAATATTGAAGGGTCCTCTTTAGTCCTCTTTTTAACTGAAAACGGTCCTCTTTTACCCTTTTCATTAGCTAAAATATGTTGGGAGCCCTGTATTTTGTGTACTTGTTACAAACAGTGTTAAAAGTTACGATAAAAAAAAAAAAAGTTACGATAGACCCTAGAGGGTACGTACTTTTTTTACTAAAATGTTTTTCTGCCCACGATATTATAATATTTAAAAAGACTTTTTATAAGAAGAAATAAAGTCAGCAATGAACATAAACTGGGAAGCCGGGAATCACTTTGAAAACTTAGCTTTTTCTCTTGAGATTGTGAACGATGTCATTTTTTGATAAAGATCATATTAAAACTGCTACAGAACACACTTTACAATGGTTATGTGCTGCAATCTCTTATTAACGAATCGAAACAATACCGAGGTACCAATTGAACACTTTTATTCTTTTATTTTGGCTGAAATGTTCATTTGGGGTTAAATTCGGACCCTTTTTTTGGACCGTCCCAAAAAGGGACGCTAGGCATTAATGGGTTAAAATAGGCGTATCAAGTTTAAACATTTTGTGTCGTCTGCTTTTTGACCAAAGGAAAGAAAACAGCTCTACTCTCTGCTTACACACTCTGCTCTTACACACTGCTGTTGATGCATTTCATTTTGTTGGCATAAGCCTTTATTTCTTTTTAAATATGTCTTGAAGAAATTCTATAAAAAGCTAGTGAAGCATGCAACAACGCTCACCTGAGTTATCATACCTAATATAAAATAACGTATCAGCATCGTGCATATTCAATTTAGGATACAGCCTCAACTTTCCTGGCTAGTTTTGGGTCGGCATCATTTGATGCCCAATCGTATGTAAAGTAGAACTTGACATAAATACTGAACGATCTGAGTCGTTCTCTCTCTTTCGTCCCAAGTCCATCGCCTGTCAGGCTGGTTAGTTCTGCGTGAGATTTGGAACCTCACCTTGTGTCCAGGTTTATCTCCTTTATTATTTACTAGCTGATGTGCCCGGCGTCGCTCGGGTTTAAATGCAATATGCCAAATCCAAGAAAATAAATATATGACTTTCAACTAAGCCCAGTAGAATCATATTTCTCAAAGGTATTTTTTGTGATCATGCGGTAGATTAACTGGGTGTGGAGGAGAACGTGAAATCAAAATTAAATGGGTTATTTATTTTATCTGTGATTTTCCAAAAAATCACTTTCTATTTTCTAACTGTTGCCAGAATCAATTCGCTTTTTATTTAACTGGGTATCGATTTATTGGCATAGATGAATCTCCTAAGAAAGCAATAAATTTCATACTTACTCCAGAGAAGCCTTGATTCAAAATTTTCATTTTGATTACTATTAATATTGTTGTTGCGAGGCAACTAATTTTTGCAACAATGGGTTGAAAATTTAATCATTTAATGGGGAAATGACATGAAATTTACTGTTTTCCGTAATAACTTTTTTTAACTAAGTTTTTTTAGAAATAAATTATAGCCTATCTTGATTCCTGTTAACCCCTTCCAGGCTCATTTTAATTCGGGATTACGGATCAAAAAATCAATTTTTTTTATGCTTATTTTCATCCATACATATCTTTTTAAACATAATAGCATCATTCGCATGCAACATTTCCTAAAAATAAATGTAAAAATATCCATTTGAATAAATGAGCATTTACCTGTAAAGTTTTCTTTTTGTATGGCAGAAATCATTATGCTTTGGAGTTGGCGCCTAATCTTATCTTAAATCTACAGCTCAAAACACTGTATTGTTAGTTATGTTATCTAGTAGCAACAATAGTAAATAAAAGTATCCGAAACCATAAAAGGGACATGTGAAATAATTCGGGAAAGACTGGTTGTGCAGTGTTAATTTTCACAGTGCCCGAGCTACACTCGGGCACTGATGGAACATTTCGCTTGCCCGAGTCCAACTCAGGAAAAGCCGGAAAGAGGTTAATGTAGCTATCTACGGTGAAAAAATGGTTAAAATTGGTCCAGTAATTTTGAAGATTACCCCGGACATACATACAAAAGTAGTCATTTATGTATACAGATTTAATGCTTCTCTTTATTTCAATCATGTTTAAGGACCAATAAATCATTGGTTGTTATTTTTAAAGAAAATCTTTCATGTCATTTCCCTCTTAAAGCTCACTCTACATTTTTTCTATTGCGTAGTATACATGCTCTGCTGGTATCATAGATGAAAACAAAGCTTTCAGAACTTCGCCACTCGGCTTGTCAGAGTAAAATAATTAACGTAAAGGCTAACAGAATTATCTCTTTCCCAGCAATGCGGCAGCGTGATGTGCTTCATGGATGGCATATCTTGTGGCATGGCGTGCAGCAAGCCCCTGCCCTGTGGGTTCCACAAGTGCCAGCTGACCTGCCACGCCAACCCCTGCCTGGCGGAGGGCGCCAAGTGCAGCCAGCTGTGCACCCTGCCCAGGACGACTTGCGGTCACCCCTGCGGCAACCCTTGCCACGAGGGACCCTGCCCCGATACCCCTTGCAAGACTCAGGTACGTACCCCGTAGCCCGAGAGCTGACAACGTTTTTGAGTAGCGATTTCAAGACGCGTCTGGCTCTTTCATATATGGGTCATTCCGACGAAAATGTACAAATCATGTCCGAGACTTTAGAATTTTTTAAAATCAATTTTAATAACTACCACCCATTAAGTGTATTTTTTATTGGTTCTCCATTTAATTTTGTGCCATCAAGTATCAATCGATTAGGTATAATCCATTTAGAAATGACACAAAAAAAAATTATCTTTGTCGGAAGAAGGAGAAAATGACGTGTCCCAGCTTCAAATTGCTAGACTTCTAAATGTGATTTAAAATTAAATTGAAATGTAACAACAAAATAAATGACACTGCACTGCACAAAGGATGCTTCTGACACCATTTCTGCAGATTATTGCGCAAATGGAAAAAAATTTCCCCAAAAAACACTATTATTTATCCATGTCCCTAGATTTTCTATGTTTCGAATTGTCCACTCTGTTATATGCCTTTTGGAAATAAAATAAACAGTTGCATTCAATCTGATATATTTTTAAAATATAGGTGATTTTTAAACATATAGGTAGTATAACTGCCGTGATTAGCTTGCTACATTGAATTATGTAGTCAACAACCAGGGTGAGCCTAATTCTTTTCTTATGATAGTTAATTTGAACTGTTGGATGTCCACTCTGTTAGAGCCGATTTCATGATGAAAAAAATAGATTTTTTCTTGAAATTGTAAACAGACTTACAGTTTTAGACTGTTTATTCCACTTTATGCTTGTTCTGTGATTCTAACTTTTCTTTGTGGTTATACAAATATTTTTAAACCACTATGTTACATGTCCACTCTGTTAAACAAAGTATTTAAAATCCTTTCATAAATGAGTCATGTACTAGTTATTTACACTTAATTATACACAAATAAATAGAAACTCAATAAAAAAAATATGATTAGTTACTGGAATTTATTTAAATTGATAATCTTAAGTAAAGAGTTTCAGACATGATTTGTACCATTTTCGTCGGAATGACCCATTTCTTTCCCTATGCTGCCGTGCTGAGCCAAAAGTAGTATCTGCAGTCGCGCTCAAACCGAGATATAATTCTTAGAGATTTAACTCTTAGAGCTCTCCGAGCGCAAAAATGTATTTCATTCATATGAAACTTTTAAAGAATTTTTTTTTTAATTATTTCCGTTCTCAAATGACCATATAATTTGGTATTTAGGTAAAATACGTCACAAGAGCCGCCTGGTGGCGATAACTCAATTTCGTTAAAAAGTGCAGATATGACTTTTGTGCTTAGCAATGGCAGTGTGATCTTCTGAGCAGCATTTTTGCTGGTAAAAATGGTGAGTTTTTAACCATTTTGTGGGGAAATCAGAAACTTAAACCTGTCGTAAGTATGGCATGTGACATATCGATGAAAAGCTCTATTTCTTGCCTTCACGATGGTTTTTGAATTTTTATTCTACTTTAATTGGAAAAGGAGTTGCATGAAGAAACATTTGGGGTTTTTTCGTTCTTTAACAGCTCTAAATTTTGTGCAGTTTTTGAAGTAGAAATCGAAAACATGGCAAGATTGCTTATCTTGTCATAGGCTTCCTTCGCACCAATTTTTGTAACGAGGAACAGGTTGTTAATTGGAAATGTTTCTCCTGTAGGTTCAGTTGAATTGTCCTTGTGGGCATCGTTCTGAAAACACCACTTGCCACGACAGCACGCGGTCCTATAAGCTGATGTCCGTTTCTGTACTGGCCAGCAAAATGCAAGAAATCAAAGATGGGCAATCGGTGAACTTGAATGATGTGTTGGGTAGAAAAACGAAGAATAGCAAGTAAGTTTCTGTGGTTATTATTTAAATTAAGTGTGGGCTCTCTGTCAGAGTAGTAAAATTAACTAATTTGACTCTTAAGGAAACAATGCGCGGCTCCATTAAAAACAAACTCAGTTTAGGAAATTATATTTCAAAATTTCAACTTATTTCTACCAGACGTGATATTCAACTTGAAATCAATTTATATTGCCTTTTTTTCTTTCTTTATGTCTTGTCTTATTGTAGTTATTTTAAAATTTAATTTTAAACTGCACCAAATATAAATGATATAATCTCATTTTTTATTGGCAATTGCACACATAAATCTTGTATGTGATCACTATTTTAGCAAAATCATCAAGTGTGTGGAAAACCACTAAGCAGTCAGTCCTGTCACTTATTTCATAATATTCTTTATTTTAACAGCAAAAAGGATTTATAAATCTATAAAATATTTTTTACTGTTTTTCACAACAGCTCTAAATTTTAAATCAACTGTATCTCGAAATCAAAGTTTCAAACTCATCAGCTTTTGATTGAATTCTCAATGATGTCTTATGTGTACGTGTGTTTTCTTTTTACTTCCTTTTACGTAGTAAAGGAAGTATTGTGATTGTAAAAAAAAATTCACTCAAATTTTAGTCTAAATTTTGATTTTGCTCGACCCCGAATGAATGTTGAGTCTTTTTTTCGACCTATCAGCACATGCATATGTACCTACCAACATATAAACAGCCGAGTATGTTGCATAACTCAGAAATTGTATGTCGTAGAAGCTTCTAGTTTGGTATGTAGGGTCTGAGGTCTTATTGCGCACCTCCCCTTGTAGTTGCATTTGAATGTTCTTAAGGGGTCTTTTATCCTCTCTTTGGGGTGTATCAGTGTTAATTTCAATGCAGACTAAAGTGATATGAATTGGCACTACCACTTGGCGATATATCGCCAAGCTTTTAGTTGCCAAGTGTTTGTCGGCTGACCAAATTCAAAAATGATTTTTTGAATTTAGGCTCATATAGGCGCTATTGGCGATATTTTGCAAAAAATCCACTGAATGATGTTAAAATCGGCGATATTTAGAAAATTAATCATTGTAAAACATTTTTTTGCATTGTTTCGTGGCAAACTAGGGGTGTAAATGTTTGAATTGTTATCTTGCTCTCTCCAAGCACTATTTTAACACTTAAGGCATCTACTAAGAAATTTACACGTAAAAGGAAGTAGTGTGGGGTCCGTACCAGATTTTTTAAACAGAATATAAGCTAGATCATTATGTGCAGAATGTTGATGAAAACATTTTTCTTATCCAGATTGCAATGCAGCGAAGAATGTGCAGTGATTGAAAGGAACAAGCGCTTGGCTCTGGCATTGCAAATACAAAATCCGGACCTGTCTTGCTCCCCGGGGCCCCCGAACTATTCGGAATTTTTGAAAGATGAAACCAAAAAGAGTCCTATTTTTGTCGCAGACGTCTACGACAAAATATCCGATCTCGTTCAACTTGCTAAGCAGGTATAGTATGTTTCATAGAAGTTGTTGTAAAATAGTTTTGAATAATGATCGATGCAGGTACTGTGGTCCCCACTTAATCGGGTAATGGATAATTGAATGCTCTTCTTATACGAATAAATCTTCCCGGATTATGCCATAGAAGCAATGTTAACCTTTAAGAACCGGGCGGTACGCATGTTGTACCATAAGTGTCGTCTAGTTTAGAGGATGGGGTTGAAATTTTCACTCGGGCCCTTTGGAGCGGGGGATTTTTTCAAGGTTTCAACGTCTGGTGTGACAGTTTATACCTTCGCTTTTTAATGGAAAAGAAATCTGTGGTTAAACTGTCGTACTACCTGGGTCGATAAAAAAGGCTCTATATGATCAGCCCGGATCCAAAAGGTTAAGCGGGGCTGACAGTATTTGTTTAGAGCATTGCATCTTCTTACAGAATATTGTACCATACTCATTCAATTATAATAAATTTTTGGAAAGTATTGTAGAAGAAAAGTCATTAAATAAGTTAAAGCGATTGCCTTTTGCACTGATTGTGTGAAACACGGCCGTACATAAGGGGTGGGTTTTTAGGGTTCAAACCCTTCTGAAATTTTTCAAAATTATTACAAAAATACTTTTTATAGTTTCTCACTGAAAACATTATAGCTATTTTGTTTGAATTTTCCGTTTTACTTTGAAACTGCATTTGAAAAATAAAATTATCTTTGTTGACTAATTATACAAATTAAGTGTTTTTTTCTGCAGTATTTATTTTTATTGTAGTTATTGCAAACATAATTTCTTAACAATTCACCTTTCCCTTCGAGTTTTTAATGCCACTAAAAAAAAAAACAAAATTTTTCAAACTTATAAATACTATACTCTATATTTAACACATCTTATAAGTGTCGTAGGATAGAAATTTCAAAAGTACTCGTACGAATGCTTGTATGAGAGTAAACTCGTTTATCCAGATTTTTTTTCTTCATTGACAAGATGAGTCATTTTTTCTTTTACATTTTTCATGTTAATATCCTTTTAACATCTATTGTAACAAAAAAAAAACAGTATAGGACATGAACTCAAATTTTATTGACTATTACTTGCGTATGTTCACTAAACATCCTAGAGGATTCTGAAAAGCGTTCTATACTAGCCTAGAAGTTACTACTGCTTGCTACTTATTAAAGTTTTGTTGCCAATCCGCCATGATTGCTAGTAAGGCAAAAGATCTCTCTAAAAAAAATTCTGCGGCATAGTGCAGAGGTGATTTTGTTCCGGTATTTTACCGAATTTCCGGCATTTTCATGATTGATTCTTGTATTTTCATGTTCGAAAATACCGGAAATAAAGTAAAGTATTTTTAATTATGCTTTTATCTTTCCACCTCTGGATTTTTTTTTCCGATGATTATATCAATAATTATTAATAATATTCATCGAATAGAAATGTTAAGATGCCATTCTAATTGTTTTTTTTACTTTAATAAATTATTTAATTTGCAACTTTTTTTTATTTTGATGCATTCATTTTAAAAAAATGTAATCGATTTACATCCGATATGAGGATTGAAATTTTCTCATTTTTGATGCTTGTTATCCTTAGTTAGGAGACAAATAAATTAAATACATTTTTATTTATATTAAAAATCATAAATTTAAAATTGTCGAGCGAAGTTCTGTTTCTTTTATGAAAATCAAAATGGCAAAGTTTAAATTTGAAATCTGATTTAATTTTATTTTGCTTCAATTATATGGATAGTAAAAATAATATGTTTATACGTAGAGCTTTTGATTGTAAGTCTGAAGTAAGTTTATTTGAATTCTTTTATATGTCATTTTCATGCCTTAATTTTGAAAACTGCGATATCTTTGCGTCCGCTGTGAGAAGCATATATTTTG
>JAXGGA010003822.1:0-96719 GCA_038373865.1 Uloborus plumipes
AATAGGAGATCAATTTTTATTGATCATATAAATTTCACAAAAGATGTGTTAGGTAAAACCTTCCCCAAAACAAAATCCTGGTTACGGCCTTGAGTTAAAGTAAAAGTTATATCAGAATTTAAGGGATTGGAGGATGAAGAGTCTATGTTACATTTTAAAAAATGCACACTTTCAACAATGGCAAGCAATGGATACAAGTAAGCAAATAAAACTTGTTACATCAAAAAGTAGACGTCATTAGACCGATTTCATACGCACACTAACGACAAAATCAGAAAACAAAAGAACTGCAACAACTGCAACAATAAAACTTTGAACTTTAATTACTTGCAATTTCTGTTAAGTCACATAACCCCTTCATCTCCCAAGCCCTTCAATTATTAACACAAAATATGGAACTTTCATCAAACACCCTGAATTGTTAACCTGTATACTAACATTCCTTGAGAATTTATATTCCTGGTATGAAAACTTCAAAATAAATTTGCACTGCAGTAATTCATTCATTCCACGGTCCACTAAACACATTAATTTTTACCAAAGAAAACACATAATTGCGCACTTCCAAAAACTTGATAATATACTTCAGCTTTTCGCTTTACTTTTCATAACTTTATGCTGAGTGCTGAATGTTTTCTATTTATTTCAACTATTATTGGTTTTCGGTAAATGACAAAACATGTAATTTTGCTGACATACAAAACAAAAACAAAAAAAAAAAAAAAAATCATAAAAATAACCCGTACTGTGAAATTCGTTTTAATATGAGGTCGGCAATCAGGGTTGGTTTTTTATGAAATTTAATTTAAGTACTCTTTTTATTACATAAGATTGCTTATATTTGGTTTCCGTTGAAAATAAAGTACGAGAAAAGGTCAAACGCCTACATATCCCTATTGATAGTACGGAATCAAAACACTACTTTAAATATCTCGAAAACTTATTTCTACAGATACTGTCATTTGCCTCGTCACTGCAGCAGTGATGATCATAGAATATTTTTAGTGAGAACGTGTTTGAATAATTTCAAAGTTACCAAAGAAATATTCCTAAGCAAACATACCCGATCATGTCAAATCCAAAATTCCAAAATTCATTCTACGGAATGCATGCTATTTAAGAACAGCATAAAAGAACGATTGTTTTCAAAATCGGACACAGGTGAGAACCTTTTAATCTTGAAACATGTTGAACGCTGAGAGTCAAAATAGGATAAATATATCACGTACTATAAATGGAAAAGCAATATTGACCCATTCTTGATGACATTTAGTAGAGTCTGAACGGTAGTTTGTTTTTCCGCACTTATATAGCTAACTTAAGGGATCATTGCACTGTCGTAGAAAACATTGCGCAAAAGAATATTTTTAGCATCTGAATTTAGTTACTTAAGTGAAAGCTCTCTGATATTAATGATTCAACCATTTAGTATTTATGAACTAAAGAACATACTCCGGCAAGAAGCGGAAAGATTTTTACATAAAACATTTTCTTTTCTTGCACTACTTTAAGCTTTTATGTATTTATGTTCCAATCAACGTTTGAAGGGTCGTTAGCCTTCCAGTACTATGTTTTTGATTTTTGAGAGCATTGTTGGTTAACAGGCAAATTAAGAGTTAGAATTCTCATTGTAGCCCAATATATACCGTCACATTCTGTTTTTTAAGGTTGGAAAAAATAATGTTCGGATTAAGAGACATTTTTCGGGAACTATTGTACATATTAAAGTAATTGATCCAAAAAAGCAAAAAAAAAAAAAAAATTAAGGGAAATGAAGCTGTTTATTTGAAGGCTTTGAAATCCTGAGCTATACCTTTTTTTGTGTGATGGAAGGGACGTTGTTGCTTTTCAATTGTTGCCGAAGAAAATAAAATATAATAACACTTATAAAGTTAACATGCTCCCGCTTTTTAACTGTTATCAAAAACAATAAAAATACTAGTAATTACAAAGTTAGCTTTTTTATAAATGTAAAAAATTAATTTCAAAACTGAACAAAACGAACATATAGGGTATACTGACCAGTGAATGAACACTTCCAGTGAACGAACATCTCGTATATTTCTTAAAAAATGAGGTTTTGAAGTATATTTATTAGATGAATTAGAAGAACCAACTCCTTTCTACACATTTAGCGAAAGAAAATGACTAGAAAATTCTGCATTTGTTCCCTGGTAGGGGTGTTCATTCACTGGATCTGGGTATTTTTTTTTCGTTTTAACCCCTCATAAAAAATGTTGCGGAACCATAAAAGCTCTCCCAACTTTTTTTTAAATGTTGCGTATATCATCTGAAGTGTTTTTACTGTCATGTGGAAAATGCTACTATTTCTTCCTACGCTATGAATTTTTGAAATTGAAAATTTGCTTGAGTGTTCATTCAGTGGTCTGTCTGCCCTACTAGTAAATTTTGGCCATTTTAAATCTTCCAAATCTTACAGGTTTTCGAAGATTTCTTTGATTTAAGTCAAGTCATTAATTTAAAAGAGTTTTTAAAAGCTTTTGAAGGAAACTTTTTGCGTGACAAAAAGTCTTACAATCTTCTCGCTATCCGTGGTTGCGTGTGCTGCGTTCACGCGCCTTGGAAAATATCGCCTTGGTACTGAAATGAACAATAAACGCAATCTATGCAATTCAAAAGTGATCGATGAGCAACTAAAGTATTTCCTTGTAATGCATAGGTTATCATGCATCTTTACAACACACACACTTTTTTTCAGTTACAAATACTCAATGTATGAGCCTTTTATTACGTGAAGAACAGTTACTGTCCGTTCTTCAAAGCCGCGCCTAGCACTCGGGAAAAATTCCACTTAAAAAGAGGGTGATGGGTTATGAGTGGAAACTTTCCGAAGTTTTCAATTTAAAACTTGCATTTGCTATCCTTTTGACGCATTCAACTAAATTATGTACTTAAAATTAGCATCGTTCTACGTCGTTTGATGCGGCTCAAAATGCTTCTTATTATCCTTCCCCTTATTGTTATCTTGCCTATCACCGATATTTTGGTAAGATCAGAGAAGACCTGACGCATGCGTAAATACGCTGAAGGTTCTACCTAAGAAAATCAGACAGTAATCTCTGATCTTATTTATTCTACACACCGCATGATTTTTTTTTTTTTTTTTTTTTCATGGTTTGCCTCAAAATCAGTGTTTATCAACCACCTGTGCTGAAAACACTAAGAGCTGTAGAAGGAGTAACGCTGCGAAATTTCAAGGACATATTTATGCAGCATTACAAACCATTGACAGACGCATTTTACAAAGTAATGACATTGTGATACTATAAAGCGTGTGGGATGAACTGCATTGCAGATAGTAAAGGCTCACACATTGAACATTTATCACTGAAAAAAAAAAAAAAGCTTGGTATATTTTTCTTTCATTTCGCGTATCAATTATTTTAATGGGGCAAGTCGGGGTACAACGCCCCACCTAAGAGGAAATATTTATAAAAACTTGTGTTTATGAGCAATGGAAAGTAATGCCTGATACTTTTCTAAATGTAGGTCTAGATGCTGTGCTAAATCAATCAGCACTAACAAATTCGGAATAAATTATTTATTATTGAAAAACGAAGTTGTAACTTAGAGGCGAATTATCCTGACAGCCGGGCAATTCACCTCTCTCTACCAGGATATATGTTATACATAAAACAACATTAACAACATCATAATAATTGAGAAAAGTGGTTGAATATCATTACACAGGTAATGTAATAAAAATTAAAATTAACTTTCATTGAGAAAATGAGATTTTACGTGATTTTGTCTTTCGCTTACGGCTTTTAGCACTGGTATATTTATTTAAAACTTTCCGCAACCATTGCACCTTTGATTGTACATTGCAAACGTTTGGTGTAACTACCTAAACAAGTCTTATACACTTATACCTAATGAGAGGAATATCCCCCTGTTGGGTTAACAGTAAGGCAACTAACCTTAGCATATAACCTTTTTATACAGGTTGTTGCCCAGCATATTATTAAGGTGTAACCCTTTAATGAAGTAGGGCATATAACCTTTCTGTCAAATAAAATCATTAAAAAAAAACTACCTGCCTGGGTTCTCAAATTTGCTTTAATTCAGTTATATTACCCACATCCTGTTTCAATACACAAAATTGTTCTAAAGTGCATGTATTTTTCTTTTTAAATTAATATTTCAGAGACCCATTCCAAATCAATAAAACCAAGTAAATTGGAAGGTACGGGGTTCTCTGGAGGTGTTAAATGCTATATGACTCACATTTGTGCAATATTTAGCTTTCCTAGTCTTGAGTTTTTTGCTTTGAGCTCGTATGTTTGTGTCTTACTTAAGATATTCTTAACAAAATTGAATAAATAGATGCTGCTTATGTTTTAAAAGAGATCTGACACATCTCAAATCAGAGGTTGTTGATCAGCAGGAGTTGACTGTTGAATGAATGATAAAAAAAAAAATTTAAAAATTACGTTTAAACAGGCAGTAAATCACCGTTGTAAAATATGACCGAATTTATTTATTTATTTATTACACCGTTCATGACGTTGATAGCAATAAAAATAATCATTACTTTTTCACATTTCCTTTTTTATCAGTATTAAGTTAAAGAAAAAAAAAACTTTGAATAAAAATTAACTGTCAGAATGCATCACGAAAAAATACAGAAATATGTAAATTCGAATTTAGAAATGTTTAGATCCAAATTACCATGATTTTGAAAGTTTAAACGGACTATTTATTATTCAAAAAGATGTTACAGAAATAAATTCTAGTGTTGTCAATCAAACCCACGCGCATTACCTGATCGATACTTCTATGTTTTTTATGAAAAGGAAAAACAAGAAAATCAATAGATCTTGATGCTGCTGAATCTGTTGCAAGTCCCCCCCCCCTCCCTTGTTTAAGAAAAAAAGGTTGAGAAAGAAATAGCTCACATATAAAAGGAATTATTACTGAATATATGTACAAACATAAAAATTAAAATAATGTTAGAACACAATAAATACATAACTTTGAGATTACTAAATTTCAAGCGTATAAATACTTCCATTTAAGTATTTCAATATTAATATCTTATAATTTTTATGAAGAAAGAAATTATCGTCGATTTTCTGTACCATTCATAAAATAGAAATACAATATATTTTTCAGTTAAAAGTTGTTAGTGCCATTTCGATGAAATGTTTTTCCTGAACATGCGTACAAATATAAAATGAAGTAAATTCTGAACAGTAAATCGAAATCTTATTTATAATTTTACTAACTTTGATGTGGTAAGTATTAGTTTTACATGCTGTCATTGTAGCTTATACGAGTTTTTCAAATTCTAAATTCACTGCAAATAGTATTTTTTGCCTATCGCTATCGAAACACTCATCACATAAAGTTAATTTGGTTTTCAGCCTTAAATCTGATGTAATTAGTTACAAAGCTTAATGATAAAACAATTATGTGAACGTTTCTTCAGTTAATAAAAAAATCCTTGACATTACAAGCATTTATTTTATAAATTTAGGTAATGTTTTTATTGTTTCATGACCATTGGCTAAACAACACGGATGGAACATCAATTTCAGTTAAGGGACTAAGAACATTTTTAACCAAAAAGATTTTTCTTTGAAATACTACAAATCAAAAACAAACTATCGAATAAGAACATTTAAACTTATTTTTAAAATCTTAAAATTCATTTTTAGACCATTAATTATTTAATGCAAAAGTTTAAGCTAAAAGTTGCTAAGTAAATGGGATAGCTCCTACAAATAGACCATTTTTAACACAACACGTTAGATAAGTTACATAGTGCTAAATTCGGAAAATAAAGACTAATTTTATGCAACTTTTTCAAAAAGAGTATATGTAATTATTAAATTTACTATATCATAATTTTCTATCACAAAAACGTTCAAAATATATTATTCACTTACCCTGTAGAATATTCAGGAAAAAAGTCATTCCGATATTCGAAATAGCTTCGCTTCAAATGCTAAAAAAGTTTTTTTCATGGCGGAACAATGGATTTGAAGATCAAGCATTATTTACTTCACTTGATTTTTAAGTCCTTTATTACATTTAAGAGACGATAATTCATTATTTTTAAACATTTTCAACGGAAAATATTTTAGCCATTTTTAGCAATGCCATTATTTTTTTAAAATATTCGATGGCCAAAAGGCAAAGATTTAAAGGTAGGATGAAACTTTACACAATATTTCTCCTAGCAACGATCAAAATATTAAACAAAAGAAAACACAAAATCAAACAAGTTATAGCTCAAGTAATTTGATTTAAATATTTTCCAGGCAAATATTGAAAAAGAAGTGGCCAAGCTCAACAAAGAAAGTGAAAAAATCGTTAATTATGTGATGAATTCAGATCGCAGCATTACTTGGAAGGAAATTATCGTCTGAAAGAGAAAATGCATTTCTGGCCATGATGTCGAGTTCGTTCGGGTTGCTAGAGGGTCATGTGACTGGCTGTCATAGCAACTGTCACAACAGCATGTGTGTACTCCCGATTCCTAATGCGATACATCGCTAATTCTTTTGTCTGAAACAATTCGGTTTTATTTTATTTGTACCTTTGAAGGAGGAGCGTTAATTTATTGATGCATCACGGAAAAAATCTGTGACAAAACTACTGAAATAAAATTTAAATTACTAGATATAAGTTCAAATATTTTTTAAGGCAGTACAATATTTTGCTTTATAAATATGATTACTGTAAACATTTGATCCCAAATGTAAAACAAGAAATGGAAATCAAACAAATATGGGTTAAAATATAAAATAGCAATTTATAAAGGTAAATATTATAAACAGTAATAATAAAAGGATACTAAAAACAATAATAGCAATTATTATTAGTAGTATTATTACAAATATTATTAATATTATCATTATCATTATTACCTTCAGTGCCATCATAATTTTGTTACAATGATTATTATTATCACTACTACTGTTTTACACCATTTAAGGGACATCTCTACTTATGGGACATTTTTCTGGTCCAAGAAGGTTTGAATAAGAGCCTTAATGTATTTGTCTCTGATTAAGGAAAACTCGGTTTAAGGGCGAGTCAAAGACAAAATTATGAAAGAAAAAGAAAAGTACATAAGAAACAGAGAATTTACTGGAATTCTTTCCTTTCTCGTCCAAAAACTAACCGGTGAAAGTTTGCCATTAAAATGTGAAGGAAGCAAGTATAAATTGCAAATTCCTTGTTGAAATATACATGCATGTTTTTCTTTCTCAGCAATTTTTTCAAGTTGGCTGAACGCCGAAGGACAGTATGCGGTCTATGAGAAGCTTTATATAGACAGCTTTAAATATAAACACAAACTGTAATTAACGTTGTACTGCATTGTAAACTCTGTAGCTCAGAACCAGACTAACGTAAGTCCATTTTCGTCATTTTTCAGTAGAGGGGAAAAACGATGTATTCGACAATCGTTTTTCCCCTCTACCGAAAAATGACGAAAATGGACTTACATTAGTCTGGTTCTGAGGTACAGAACTATATGATATCAAGCAAATCCATTTAACGAATAACTTTGATATAATTTTTGTATGCTACAAAACTTTGTCATTGTTAAATGTTTGATTAAATTTAAAGTAACTTAAATGTACTTAAACTAAGTACATTACGTAGCAAAAACAAAAAACTCTGCAAATGCTTCAGACACCATTCTTACTGAGTCGTATGTAAAATGACCGCCTGAATGCAAATATGAGTATTAACAAAAGAGAAGCTTCAGACTTATTATTTTTAAGGAAACTGGAAAAATTGAAACTATTTAAGGCGTTTCGTTTTCATTTTCCAGTCTAAGACATTATAAGATTTGATTGTATAGTTTTACAGAACTGTTCCAACTGCGTCAGAAAAACAAGTTTTAAATTTAAAAAAATAAATTAACTAAAGATTTCTAGCAACTTTTTTTTTTTTCAGTCACAAGTAGTGCAGAAAACGAAAACGAATAGACGTAAGGTAATATTTTTTGCTAAACAGTTTAACTTGACAGTTTAACGTGATTTTTGTGTGGACACTAAGCTATTCGCTACTCCAACGAGCTATAGAGGCGCGGTCTATGAGAGGTAAACCAAGCGCATGGCGTTTTTTTTTTTTTTTTTTTCTTCTAAGCCAAATGAATTCGTGATATTTGATCGTATGTATGTTTTTTTTTTATATATATAATTATTTTGAAATGAATAAGCATTACAAACTACCTATGCTTTGACCAAGACTACCAATTTATTTTGACACCCAAAATATACACGTGCAATGTACTATTTTTCTGGAAGGAATTCGGTGATCCCAATAGCTTTAGTGTTTTGGGCCATCTTTCAGAGCAGAGAAGTTGGCATTTTGGAGCAGACAAAATGTACTTTTGGATACTTTCATGCTCCATTAAGGATTATCATAGTTACTATTTTGCAATAATTAAAAACAAAAAATCCTCTTCATTCTTCTGAAATGACAATTTTCCGAAAAATGTTTTTAGAGCTACAGCAGTAAGTATTAAGACATTAGTGCGTGAATTTTGTAAATCCCGCAAGGTGGCGTATTCGAGCTCTGATGTTGCGAATAAGCTGATATGTAAATCCAGCCATTGTCCCCCCCCCCCCCGCCCTTTCCGGTTTCACACATATTTCCATCCTACATCTGTAGTTTATATACATAAAAGGGCGGATATAACGTTAGACCTATGGGACAACGGTCAAAGCAAGCGCTTATCAAACGTTACCAAAAACAAAATTACTAAAATTTAGAATAAAAAATTTAATTTTAACAAAACAAGCACGAAATACTAAACATTCCACCAAAGTAAAAAATAATCCGAGAGATAACTGAATAAAGAAATTAAATAATCAGCTAAAATATATCAATTGAAAAAATACCATCGGCCCCACTTGAACGAATATTGTCGGCTCCGAGAAGTATTATTCGATTAAACGGGGATCTTTAATATTGCGTCAACGGCACGGGAAATATTCGGTTCCGAGATATTTTATTCGTATAAGCGGTTTATCCGTTACCCGATTAAGCGGGGACAACAGTAGTTGCATTATAATGCGAATTAAAGCAAAATCTCGATGAGAAAATGTCTGCCAATTCAGCGTTTTCCAAGTGAAACAAATGCAAAAGTGACGATCTACAAGACTCTGAGCAAAACTGGAGAAAAATTTGAGAACTTATCCGTTTACCGTGTGCAAGCGAAACATCAAAAATCGCCAAGCGAAGCAAATGACAAATCTGTAAACAAATATGGTAGTAAGAAATTTAGCGGAATTCTACATTATTAAGCAGCACATTATTTGACGATTTTTCGCTTGCGATCGGCTAGCGGACATCAAGTTCCAAAATTTGTTCTTCTCCGTTAAAGGTATAATGCTCCTTTAAAAAGTTGAACTATGACCTTGACACTGTTTCCCTCTTTTCTGGTAGTAGGAAAGAGCAATTGCGGTGGATTTAAGTTTTAATTATTTTTGCATAGCGACTATACGAAAGTAACCCAACTCAATTCAGTACCAATTATTTTTCTATTACCCGAAAAAGATAAAACATTGCCTACGTCGGAGATCAACTTCCCAGAGGCGCACTACGCCAACGCTCCCGTAATACCAAATACCTACCCCAAGTGCCTGAAAATGCTATCCTATTGCTCGAAACAAAGCGCTACCTTGCGACCAGTAGTTATTAGCGATGGATTCAAATTAAATTTTTGATTTGTTAATTTCTGAATTTAACTTCAGAAACCGACCAATCGTTAATTTACGTGCTATTGTTTTGTTTTGAGGAACTCTAACAGATGGCAGTGCGTTCACAGGGTTCATACTCATTTTTGAAAATGAAAATTAAGGACTTTTTAAGGACTCCGAAATTTTTTTAAGGACTCATAGGAAAATATTTAAATAGCTTTAGGAACACAATTTCAAAATACTCGATTTACGAGTACATTATGTTTTTAAAATGCAAATGTAAAATGGGGAGAATTTTTTTGATAAATAATTGAAATAAATAATTAAATGTAATAACCTGAGGTAGCATATGTTAATGTAACCTAAAATTTTTAATTGCATCGTGCAAATATTAAAATATTTGCACGATGCAAAAGGATTGCTGTCTCAACCACGCAAACCAGTTTTCCGCGAAGTACGCGTTCAGTTCTCATATATGACGAAATTTAGGCTCTTTCTCATTAACGCATGTAATGATGAATTTTAACTAGACAGCTTTTAATACGTGGAGGAAAAACAAAGAAAAAAAACCTGAAACAGTCTCTTAAAAATTAAGGAAAATTTTAGAAAATTAAAAACTTTTTAAGAGTTTTTTAGGGACCTTAATTTCGTCTGATAAATTAAGAGTTTCTTAAGGGTTTTTTAAGGAAGAACGAACCCTGGTTCAGAGCTTTGGGCTAACTTTTACTCTATGTTAAAGCACAGAAAGCGGTCTAGACATTTAGTGTAACAATTAAGGAGGCATTGGTATACATACATCCTTAAGTTTGGCGACTTGTTTTTTTTTCTAAGCTGGTGATAATGGATTAATTGCTTAAAGTGTTTGCCAACCCTAGAATTTGGAAAATCTAAGCAATTCCTCTTGGCACATTTACCAGCTCACAATTGGTCCAGGCTCATGCCGCTCTCCATTCTCACCCAATGAAAAGACAGGAAGGTGGGGGGCTCCGCCCCAGGTACATAAATGACTTTCGTCCTAGAATTTGGAAATTAACGCTGTGAAAAGCAGCAAACTGCTAAATTTTTGGTTTACAAAAACAATGCATTAACATTGCCAAAAATAATAAAATATGCCAAGTGACATATCTATAAGTACATGAAAATTTATAATTGATATTACCTTTAATTCATTACTATAACACAAAATATAAGGAACTGTGAGCAATACTGTGTAAATATTTATTGAAAATCAAAAATATACAATGAAATAACACATCGTAATTTATCAGTGCAGAAAAACATGTGTGTTACGAAAACTGGTCTTATCTCTCAAACTATTATCATGGGTTTTATACTCCATTATAATGCTCGGAGGAAAATTTAATACTCTTTTCAAGATGTCACGGATACGGATGGTGGCGTGCTGGTCACTTGCCGTTTTATTCCAAACAGATATTATGTCTTCCTGAAACCGAACAGAAACCACAGCTCCGCAAATTTCTTCTCCGACCATAAACTGCTCTCCTAAAATCGCCAAAATAAGATCTTCCCAGCATCGGGACGCTAAGCCTTTTCTCAGACGGACGATCCATTTGCCTCCTGCTCTATTCGCTTCATCCTCCCACATGGGCTTTATGCCCTGCTTAAACAGATGAAAATCACTGTGTACTGCCATTTCGGAAGGTCTTATAAGGTGTCCATAAACTTTCCAAAACTTCTCCACGGTGTTGAAAGAGGCAACCATTTTTAGGTTCTGATCATAAGAATGCGTGGCCGCCGATTTCTCAGCAGGTCTGTGAGAAAACCATAAGCAGTAGGTAAACTGGAGTCTGTGTTCCGGTTCTGGAACATGAATAAGAATGGAGTCCTCCTGTCCATTATATCCATTTTCCTGAGCTGCAGTTTCATGTGAGCGAGAGTCATTTTCCAATTTCATTTTGAAATCGAGATGGAAGCCAGATATCTAAAAGATACAGCAAAAGTAAAAATGAGCATCACGAATTCTGGTACTTATCCGTTAGCCGGGCGCAAGCGAAAAACCAAAACTCGCCAAACCAAGTGAAGCGAATGACAAATCTGGCAACGGAACAAAGGTATGCTCAACGGCAAACTAACATGGTTATAAAAGATTTGGCGGAATTCTACATTATTTTCCAATTTTTCGCTTGCGCCCGACAAACAGATGAGTTCCGAAATTCTTTTTGAAGTATTTATACACTAGATCTTATTAAAACTGTTAAGGCAATTTATTTGTAACTAGCGCTATAACACTTAATCTTCCACGTCGGGCCGTGGTGGCCCGATCGGTAAGGCATCGGACTCGTGTCCGGAGGGACCCGGGTTCGATCCCAGCCGATCAAAGATCCACCGTCTTGATTAATGGTGGCTGGGAGGCGTTAAAAATGTCGTGGTCACAAAGTCCTCCAAGTGAAACGATACCTCTGGGGGTGCTGGGCCTAGGGTTTGCTCGACCTTAGGTTCTGGTTCAAAATTAAGAACAGAGCGCTCTTCAGGGTCCTATCCCGGTTAAACCACGAAGCTGTGGTAGGTACGGGGGGGCCTTGGAGTGTGAAAATGAAAAAAATCTTCCACGTCGATTTCTTACGTCACCGCAATGGGGCGTGTGCAATATCTACAGTTGCGAACTAGAGTCGCTATATAGACAGGTCGAAGCATCAAGATTAAGTTTCACCACATTGGATCCAACTTATTAACTTTTACTTTCAACTTTTCATTATTGCAGAGTAGAGTTACCAGAAAAAAAGTTTTGGCACATTGCCAAGGCTTCACTAGATCTAGTGAAGCCTTGACATTGCTAAGCTTTGCCAAATCCACGTGCTGCTAATAATTACTCAAAGCGAAGAATTATCAACACGCGATACCTTGCCAAATAAGACAACCACTCAAATACACGCTGGATCCAAAGTGGTCAAACTGAATCTTGATGCGCCGTCTCATCTATATAGTGTAAGGCCCCTATATAGACGAGCCGGCGCATCAAGATTGAGTTTGACCACTTTGGATCCAGAACGTGATTGAGAGTTGTCTTTTTCGGTGAGTTGTTGTCTTTTCAGGCGAGTTATCGCGTTTTGGTAATTTTTTCGGTGAATTTAACAAAGCTTGGCAATGTCCCGAAACTTTTTCTGGTAACCCTAGCGCCGCAACAATGAAAATTGAAAGTCAAAGTTCATAAGTTGGATCCAAAGTGGTAAAACTTAAGCTTGATGCGTCGGCCTGTCTATATAGCGGCTCTAATATAGTGGCCTTACTGCGAACTAGAGCCGCTATATAGACAGACCGGCGGATCAAGATTAAGCTTCACCACTTTGGATCCAATTCCTTAACTTTTACTTTCAAATTTTCATTGCTACGGAGTAGGGTTACCAGAAAAAAGTTTTGGCACATTGCTAAGCTTTGCCAAATCCACGTGCCGCTAATAATTGCTCACAGTGAAAAATTACCAAAACGCGATTACTGGCCAGAAAAAACAAACACACAAACACGCGCTGGATCCAAAGTGGTGAAACTTAATCTTGATGCGCCGGCTCGTATATATAGGGGCCTTACTGCGAACTATTGCTTCTCTGCGTGATTCTTTCTTGTGCATCGCATTTTCATTTTTCACATTAAATTACATTTAGCCTTGCCATAACTGATAAAGTATATGGTTTAATGAGAAGAGGCTGGCAATGGTTTAAAGATTCGATCAATATTTTTGAAGCATTATTTTCGCTATCAACTTTATTAATTTCAATACGAAAAGTTTATAGTTTTATAGAAATCATGAACCACAACGAAAATAATTTTCCTTTTTGGAATGAAATATGGCTCAGAAGCAAAGATCAAGCAAAAGAGAATAATAACAAACACGGAGCAGGAATTGGTAAAGAAAAAGAAACAGAAAGACAGAAGAAAGAAAACTTCCCAGCCCTTAATGACACTGAAGTTACGCAAAAATCTAAAAGGCTGAAGAAAAGCAACTCATCAGAAATATTTAGTGCAGAAACAGGCGATTTAGAAATCGGAAGTGAAGAAAATAACGGAAGGGTAAACCGTCGAATGCTCACAAATGCAGAACTAAGCAAACAGTGTGAACAAGCAAAATCCTTGTCTTCATCTCAAGAGCAAGTTTTGAGTGTTTCTAAAAAAGATTTTGAAGCGATAGGCTTCAGATTTGCTTCAAACGGTGAAAATAAATACAAATGCAAATCAATTCCTTTGAACAAACTGGGTGAATTCTTTGAGCTGTTAACTAGTAATCAAAACAGCGCTACGAGAAGTCCTTCGGAAGGTGAAATTTTATATATCAGAGTACCAAACACAAATGAACTAAATCATGTTGAATTTAAAGAAGTCAATGTACAAGACGGTCATTGCGAGCAAGATAGAAACGAGCAGCTTCTCGTTCCTAGTTTGGAGGATTCCAGCAGCATATTACCATTCAGAGCGAAGAGAGAAGTTAAGACTATTTCTCGACATGACAGACAAATTCAAAAACGTAAATCCAATTCTCTTGTTGAATCAATCGAAAGACCCATGCAAAATTACGTCTCATCCCAACGATATATTACGCCGCAGAAGAAAGATTATGCAACTGCTTTCCAGTCTTTTATTCGATACTTTATTAGTTCTTCTCATCCTCATTTGCGGCTGACTTCCAGTACTATTGCTGCCTTAGAGTTGTACTTAATGGGTGTTCTACATGAAGTTTGCGACGAAGCTAGCAGATTAATAATTTCAGCTGATAAAAAGGTGTTTACTCCAAGAGTTTTAAAATATGCTTTAAAATTTTTTCAGATAGGAAAAATAACGTTAGGCTATAGATTAAACCACATAAATGAAATTTAGTTGTCATGTCCACTATTTGACAATTATAATGTGCAATAAAAACGCTTTTAAATCATCGCCAAGGTTCAAGAATTGCAGCTTAGCTGACTTCATTTAACAGCTTTTTGAAGTTTTACCAACTTTTAACAACAATTTTTGATGTAATATGATCACCAATATATTTAGTTACTAGCCTTTTAACATACTCATAATAAAAAGATTATAAAAATATGTATTTTTTTTCTTGAAGAGATTTTTTTTTTTTTTGCGTTTAAATGTACATGTACAAATAGAGTAAGCTGCGAGAATTTTAATAACTTGAAACGAACGCAAATTTTCAAAAATGTTCGCCAAGCTAGTAAAAACAAAGCGTTTATTTACTTGTCAACCAAGATGCAATAAATTTCGGCTCTAGGTATCATTTTGTCTTGTTAATCTCCATTTTTTACTGTTTAAACTTTCTTCTGTTCCAACGTGTTGCTTTCTTCATATGACTTTTCCTCCTAAAGCTCACACTTCGTTGCATTGAAAAAGAGGTTCCTTATAACCCCGAAACACGTATCTGCAAATTTTGTGCGCTACAGGGTGATTATTCTAATTTAATTTTTCAAGCACAAAGGTTTTTTATTCAATTCCTATTGTTAAAATTTGAAACAAAAATATTTTCGAAAAAAATAACAGAACCTACTTCAAATAAATAATTTTTATTCTTTGAAAACCACCGACACCACAATCGAATAAAAGGTTTGAAGTCGGCGCAAATTTGTTACGATTTTGCCTAGTGTAAGCTTCAAAATTCCTGTGTGACTCATACGAGAAGAAGTCAGAGAGTGACGATCTTTGGCCTCTTAGCCATAGGCGGATTTAGGTAGTGAATTCTGGGGGTGCAACAAACCAAGAATCTAGAGGGGGTTGTCCTAGGACAAACTGGTGGCCCGGGCCCTTCCACCAGAAAATTTTGAAAAATTGCCTAAAAAAAGATGTTTTTTTTTTTTTCTAAAAATTAATAATCAGATCTTATTGATTAAATATATTACAACAGCATGCTTTTTTTTTTTACATTGTTAGCCTGCTTATTTCAAAGTAAAAGAAACAAATTCTGCCCAGTAAATACCCCAGCTACAGAGTATACAATTATTAAATAATGCAGGACTGAGTAATAAATAAATTAAGAAATGTCTTTACTTACATGCAATCATTTAGCTTCTTTTTTTTTTCCAAATTGATAAATATACTCCTATTCGTAATACAGTTATATTTATCTCGCACTGGCGACGTGTACCGATATACACCAAGGGATTTTACAATGAACAGCACAATATTGTATTTTCGGGATTGTTTTTAAGTAAATTAACTTGTATTTTTGCAATTAAAAAAGCTATGGTGTTTCCCAAGCAATGTTTCATAATCAAATAGGGTGAGTTCTGGTAAGTGCGTCCACGGGGTAAGTGCGTCCACTGGGAATTATATGAACACTGTTCTGAAATGGCTTCTGCAACATATCGACTATGTTAGATAACTGTCTAATGATAATTTCAATAGGTAGAATTCAGGCCTGGATTCAATAGACGAAACACAATCAGACACAACTTAAATGTGTTCAAAAAAACTCTAAAGTAAAGATTGAGAAGGTTTTGTTTCAGTTTCTCTTGTAGTCATACCAAGCAATTGAAGTCAAGAAATGCAAGTTGTTTCCTTTGAGTAATAGCTACTAATAACATACATGGAGTATTTTGATCAAATACTCTAAGTAAAATTTGTTTATATGACGGTACGCACTTTCCCTTTCTTTAAAGTAAGGTGGGGGTAAGTGCGTACCATTTTGATGGGGTAAGTGCGTACCACTATGATGAGGCATATGCGTACTATTATTCGGAGCAATTGCGTACCATTATGATGAGGCAAGTTTGTACCATTACGTGGAAAATCCGACTCTCGTAATTCACCTTTAATTTTGCTTATAACTCTTTTATAAGCCGATTATAAATCCGATGTCATTTCCATCAAGTATTTATATTTACATTGAATGCGGCGTAAGATTTCAATTTTATTCAATATCTCTGAAATATATTGGCTTTTAAGTATCAGTTAGTACATTTTTCGTTGAAAATAGCTATCATAAGCTATACTTAATTTAAACCAGAATCACAAATTAAGCAATGAAATTAAGTGAAACACTTAATGAGGAACCAACTGATTCAAAAAACGAAGGTGAAATAATGAATAAATTATATTTAAGAAAACTAAGAACACCTTGTAAAAAACTATTTCAATGTACAAGAAAAAAAAGTACAAGTATCATATCATGATCAATTATTTATTTATTTTATTTTATTTTATTTTATTGCTCTTTATTTTGTGTTTTTTCTTACTTCTGCTGATTCTAATAAGAAAAATATTAAAACCGTATTTATTCAAAAAAAAAAAAAAACGAATTGTTCACTCAGGTCACCTAATGATCTACCATACAAATGGAATTAAAGAAAATCACAGGGGTACACACTTACAACAATGCTATTGGACGCACATATCTCATTTTACATTTAAGAAGGGGTAAGTGCGAACCCTGGCTTAAACGCAGACTGATTAATGTATTAAACCAAAATAAACTATGTAGACTATAAGTGATTATTACTAAATAAAAGCAACTTATATTTGCTCACTTGGTCTTATTAAAAGGACAAAGGAAGAATCACAGACACAACTCTCTCAAACTTCAAATCACAGTTGTTCGTAAGACACGTGGGATATCACTGATTGCGTTTCATCCATGCAAGCAAGTGCTGATCTCTAGTATTAGGAATTATCCCAAGGCAACTACCTAACATATTTAATATGTGCCAGAAGTTTTTTCCTGCTCATATTCACATAATTTAAGGTGGACGCACTTACCCCGCTAGGTAGGGAAAGTGCGTACCTTAGAATAGGTGTCATAAACTAGGTCACAGAACCTATGCTTATGGTTTATTTGACACATTATATGCTTGAACATCTTAGTAAAGGATCTGGAAAGAAAACTAAAAAAAAATTGTGAGTGTACAAGATTTTTCAACGGAGCAGCATCCTTGAGAACATGAACTTTGAAAAAAAGGGTACGCACTTACCAGAACTCACCCTATACCAATTTAAAAATTTTCAAAGCCTAATCAAAAATCTTTGGGGTGCGGCGCACCCTTGTAAATCCGCCTAAGCTCTTAGCATGGGAGTGAAATAAATATATTAAAAAAAAAAACTTTTATGCCGAAAGTTATAACTTCGGATGAAAATACCTCGATCGGAGTACGAAACTATTTTCTACCCAAGCACAATTTTATCTGGTGTGAGAAAATGAGTGACATCCCTCTCACTCCATCATTAGTCCGTCACTGTAGTGGTGCTTGTTTTTCTTTTTTCCGTATTATTAAAACTAATTCGTAACTTTATGTAATGTATAAGTTCCGACTTCACCTCATTGCGAGGGGGGGCGCTGTATCTCCCTTCGCGGATCCGCCACTACCATGCAAATATAATATTTACTAGCAGTTCCTTCACGGCGATGCCCGTGCAATAAATGTAAAAGAAGTCAACTGAATAAATTTAAATTCACTCCAACCCTCTGAAGTAAAATTATTCTACTCTTTAAATCAATTGTGCTCCATAACCTTTTAAATTCCACTAAAAGTCCTGTAAAAGATTAAAACAATTTGCAAAACAAATCAAAAAGACAAAGTTTCATAAGTAACAGGATACACTAATGATTCAAATTTAGTCACTTTTCAAGGCTCTATATGCAAATTTAAACCACTATGTGACTTCAAAGACGAAAGAGCAGCTGATCTGGAAAATGGATCTAGTGTTTCAGTTTTGTGTATAGAGTTCAGCCTTGAAAATTAACTAAATTTGATTAATTAATATTTCCTGTTCTAATTAACGGAGAAAAATTTGCTAAAACTTTTCTTTTTCAGAAAAAAAAATCCTTTCCAGCGATATATGTTATGGGGTGGGGGAAGGTCCCCCCCCACCTCTGAAATAAGGCGGATACACCAAAAATGGGACTAATTAATTAATTTAAAAATAACTAATTCGAAATTTAAAATTCGGCTTTCGAGGTGCATTTCACGGGGATACGTTCGAATTTTTGTGACCAAGTTTCAGGTCTGTGGGTGCTGTTGGGGCTTCTGGCCATCGGTTTCAAACATACATACAAACAGAGCCTTCATCTTTATATATAGAGATTTATTCGAATTATAACAGTTAACTAATTATGTTGCAATTCAAACAATTCAGTCCTATTATTTTACTTTATTTTTTTCACATGCAAATAAATAATTTTTTCCCTCATGTATTTGTGCGAAGCACTAAGAAATGAAAAGCGAAGTCTTTTTAGAAAGGAAGTAACATTTTTCAGCTTTTCAAAATTTAGTTCTGACATATTTTTTGATTTTCAAAATTTCCAAATTTAAAGTAACAACTTCATCATAACTAAAAACTATTAAAACGAAAAAAAAAATCCAAAAATTCGAAATTAATTTCCCAGCTGCTCTTATGAGTTACATTTTTGCACACAAAACTGAACTGAGTAACTTACCTTTAAAGAGGAAACACCAAATAAAATTACTGAAATTTAGAGCTAGCACGTTTACTAAGCCTAAAATCCGTAACAAACAAAGTTCCTGACCTCGTTGGTGCCAGTTGGAAACTTTCCTTTTGTTCCTGTCACGGTTCCTGTAGTTCCTATCAGTGAAAGCGTCCACGTGGTTTAGGGTTATCAGAAATTTCCCCGTTTTCGTTTTGGCGCGAACGTGTTCATTGCGAGCGAGTTATCGGGTGTCGAACTAGTCCACTTTGGCTCTACTTTATTCTCGCGGATTCCTCCATTTCCGCTTCGACTTTCGGGAAGAAATCTCTCCTCCGCTCGCGAGCGCTGTCGAAAACCGGTTTTCGCTCTCGATTTTTTATATGGCTCCGCTTCTCCGGATGACGTCAGTTTCTTGTGTCGATGAGGCTGAGAACCAATGAAAGCGTGCTTTTCAATACAGTGCTTCAAAAACAACTACACTTTCACTACATGGCGCTAAAGGCAAAATATTTTTTTCTCTCCTTTTAATGTCAGTTTTGCCTTTAATAGGTGGATTAGGATGCAAATTTTACTGGAATTTCTAGTTAAGTAATTATTTTAATAAATAGTTTGAATTTTAAAAGATTTTTTCAAATCAGCATTCATGATGTGTTATAAGAGCCAAAATTATGATATAAAACTCAATGTCTTTTAGAAAATGAAAAAAACTATTACAAGGTGGGAGGGGAGGGGGAGGCATGATTGAAATAAAATTACGGAATTTAAGTGAAACTTATTGGGAAAATAAGCTGCAAATTAAACGAATTTACGAGATGATACATTTTGTGTATCAAAGAAATAACTTTCAAATGTATGCATTATATAATTATTACATTTAATGATGAAGGAGTGATTCTCATAACAAAAAGATTTTGTCCTTAAACATTCTGAATTATTGAACAGGCTTTCAAGATTTTTTCAAGTTCAAATATGTTTGGTGGTCATTCTTTATTCCAACCAAAAAATTGCTTAATTTCCAATTAAAAACACTTCAAAGTAACAGAAGAAATGTTTGAAATGTCATTAGCATGGATGTCCTTAGCAGCAATGTATTGTATAATGTCCACATTTTTTAAGTATCTAAGAAATAAATCATTCTTTCTTTGAACAAATTTTTAAAAAGCTTATTTAACCAAAAAATCATTTAAAAAAATAAAATTATAATACCTAAACCAAAAAAATTTAAGTTTGTCCTCCATGCTTCAGTTTTCAAGCACATATATACTTTTAGCTGATTTTTAATCCATATTTCATTTTACAAACAAGAAACTGTTCAAAAGAAAAGAAAAAAAATTCTCATGGCGAAACGTAGCTAAAGCTATTTTAAATTAATATTCAATTAAAAACATTTGTAGTCTGCAGTAAATTGTGAGCAAAGGCTAAACATTAGATGGCGGATGAGTACATCAATTCTGTCATTAGAAAGGATAGTAATTTTCATAATATTCCATTCTGTGCAAAAAGCTTACAAAACATTAGGCATTAAAAGCTCTAGCTAGTAGTGCAGCCTACAGGGTCAACAGCAAAAGAAAAGTAATTCTTGGCACAAAAAACACCTCATGAACCCCTTATAAAGTTTCTGTCCAAAAGAATTTTCAAGCGTTGTAACAAAAAGAATTTAAAGTTCTCCACTTTTTCAACCAATACCGAATTTTGTCCACTTTGGTTAACCAATTTTAGTTGCCAGAGCTAACTTCTTTAAACATTTCATCACTTGTTGCTGAAACTATTTACCGCAAATTAAGAATTTATTCTACAACATCGAAAGTTTCATTCGTGTAAATGCACAAATATGCTTGACAAAGCGTTGTCTGTAAAGTCACAGCTGTCGTTGGATGTCTGAAGCTTACGATAAGTACTTGCAATATTGTAGCTGACGCAATTTATATGCCAGCTTCCTGACACGTCATCTTATCATTATATTTATCAGTGTGAGGGTTTTAGTCTTCGGAAATATGTTTGATAAACTTTATTTCATCAATTCTTAAAACTTTTAAAAGTCTTCAGGTCCCATATGCCGTTCTTAGCCACCCAAGGGTTTTAAGATATATTTTGAATGCATAAATTATTTACACAATCCATTTTCCTCCTGTATTACCGCTTCAATCTTATTTGCATCACCTATGTTCTATAATAGGCAATCTTTTTGCATTTTTACTAGGTTTTTCCAAACTTTTGATATCTGTGTACCTCATCAAAAATTTTTGCAAAATTAAGTACACCTTGTCAGGCCTGTCATTCTGCATTTTTCCAGGGGGAGGTGGCAAAGAGTACATGCTCATTGAAAAAAAAAACTGCAAAAACTACTTAATTTCTTATATAAATACATAAATTTCTAAAAGTCATGGGATGGAGGGGAACTGACCCCTCCTGATCCTGAAATTGACGCCTGCCCCTTGACCAAAATAAAAGCATTCACTTTATTAATGACCACAATAATCTTTATTGCTGGTTTCTTCTCCTTTTCTTTTGGGACCATAAACAAAATTACAACAAATCACATAATACCATTAAAATAATACGTTATACTATTAAAAATGTGGACAGTATGATCAATGACAAAGATGAAATTAATTTCTTTTCAGGGTACTTTTTCGTTAATGTAAAAGAAATGCAAAAACAGTAGTTACTTTATATATCATCTTAAGATATAGCAAAGCTCAAAAAAAATTCAAAAATAAATAAAATAACTAAGTAAATATCGAAAAAATTAAAAATTGGAAAAAAGGATTTTGAGATGGTAAAAATGTGTGTCAGTCTGTCTGAACAGTCCTATTTAAATAAACTTTCTTTTGTTCGAAAGATCTCGGCAAGGACACCTCATTCTTGTATTTGACTTTTCGATTCAAACAATTTTCCATTTAATTTTGAACTGCTCAAAAAATTAGTCCCCCTAATAATTTTTGACATAAGTCTGATTTGAACAAACTTTTTATTTCAAAACATCTCGGCGAGAACACCTCATTTCTATGTTTGACTTTGTGATTTGAACAATTTAAGACACTTGCCCCCATAATAACTTTTGAGTGAACAGTTCAATTCAAACCTTTTTTTTTTTTTATTTGAAAGATCTCAGCAAGAACATGCATTTGCAGTCTTAAATACTTAAGAGAATATTGATCAGATGCTAGATTGTCGATGTTAGTATACAGGAAAATTGGCTCATTTAGTACTCGACGGAATTTCTTGTTTCCTTTTTCTATTTAATGTCTGCAAATGCTAAAAAAGCAACTTTATATTGCATTTTGTTTTCATAGCTAAAGTTTCTCCTTATATTTTCCTGATGCTCTCTACAGTGTATTGCATAACCCCACAACACTCTCCTTGTCCCCCTGGGGGTATGCGTACCGTGTTTACCCATGCATACATACAGTGGTGTTGTACGTACAATTGTACGTAGACAAATCATATCAGGGGGGCTGAGTCAGTGGCGTAGGAACTTTGTATAAACAGGAGGAGCTTGGCGCAGTGCCGGATCTATTGTACTTCCTGGGGGTCGGGGGGGGGGGACAAGAAGCACTTTTTGCTCCTTTCTACACAAGATCAATTACAAAGTTATAAATGCTCAAATTCACATTTTGTGAACTAAAGGAATTTAAAAACACACATTGCTAATATCCCTTTCCTCAGAAAGACAAATTTAACTACTTTTGCATTTTTAATATGAACTTAGGTTTAGATGGAATATGTGCTGAGAAATAAGAAATCTCAATCTTCCCTAACAGAAAAAATCCCAAATGGTACCTTTAAAAAATTACTTTTGACGATTTTTAGGGACATTGTGAATTTCCTAGGAAAAGTAGACCACACATTTGAAAACAGGTTTGAGGGGAAAAATGTGCTACAGAATCTTATAGTAAAGAATTTTTTGGGAGGGGAGCTGAACTGGTCTGAAATATTTCACAGGGAGCCAGAGCTCCCTCGGTTCCTACGCCCCTGGGCTGAGTCAAGACTTGGAGAGAAAAGGGCAGGGCACCTCATAAAATGTAGCTAAGAAAAGTACATTTTTCGAATGTCTGATATCAATGCTAATTTAAGCTGACAAAAATACACCATTAATTTCTTTTATCATTATAATTATCGTTGTAGGGGAGAGGTAAAGCGTTTCGATAAAAACAGGAAAAGAAATTAAAATTTGAAAAGTACGCTTAATTAAAATAGGTGTTCCCTAACAAGTGCATGCAATATTTTGGCAAATTTGTGCTTCATTAACATTAATTTTGCGATTTATTTTACTATTGTTCTGAATGTTTTGTTTCAGTTACATGTGCTGAAATGTATTGAACAGAAACAGATGAATAAACAGGCATTAATCGGTGTTTCTGAAACAAATTTACACTAAAAATGAACAAATAGAATTATAACAGTCAAAACACGACAAACAGTGAAATGGACACATCAAGAAAAAAAAAGAAAGAATTTACTTTTTTTCCCTTTGAATTTTATCCCATGATTAAATTTTCTCTACAGAAAAAATTTCTCATCTCGCGATTTCAGAAAAAACGTAATAGCTAAAATGTTTTAAATTCTTTTTTGATATATTCAGAGGAGGCTGCAGCTATATCAGGCATCCCCAGAAAATACCGCTGCATATATATAAACTTTGTCTGTGGACGTAAAACTTTCCCTCAAGTGATCCTACCCTGTTGTATACTTCAAATTAAAAATGTAGTTTTCGACTATCTTTAAGTTTAATAAGGGGTTATTAATGGATATTCCAAGGGATAGCCATGAAATTAATGAAAAAGGTGTTGAAAAATGTAATTGAAATAAGAAAACTTGACATAGTAAAGTACAGGAATTTATTAGTTACATATATTTGATATCTTGAGCACACTTGCTCAACATCTGTTTTAAATTTAAGAAATGCAAATACATTTTAATTCTGAAATGCTCTTATCTATTTTCTACTGCTTTTTAATTGAGTAGTAGTAAGCACATTATTTATAGAATAGACTTAGTTCTATTTGATTGAAATTTCTATTTAAAGTGAGATATTAACATTACCACTTCTCACCAAACTACAAATATGCCTAAGGGTCAAATGTAAATATTGATCACATTAAGGCATACTCCTCCAGTGTTTCCTAAGCAGTTTAGGAACATGAAGCATATACATATGTTTATATTACTTTTTTAAAAAGTGATTCAGAAAAATGAGACAAGATCAGATAAATAGAAAACAATAAAATTTTAATGGTAATATTTCAACCAAAAAACAATGTATATACAATTATGTTACATGTTTATATTTAAAATATCTACATTAAATATACAAGTAATGCATTTATTTCAATATTTTTATAATACTGATATGACAGGACCATGCATTTTAAGTATCATATTCTTTTTGTAGCATTCTAAGCTGCAGAGAGGAACTCCAGTTTTAGAGCAATTGTACTTTTTCTGGTTTTCACATCCTTTGACGCCACAATAAATTGGAGAAGGGGGACTAGTGAGGAAAAAGCAATAACATTTTAAATTTCAACAATGCCAAAATAAAACATCAAATTTACAGCAGATATTGAACAGAATAAAACTAATATAAATTAATTTTCTAATTGAAGATAGCAAAGAAATATTATTTCATGATTTGTCACGACACCATACACTAGTATCATAAATTTATTTTTGTTTGATAAAAAATTGCTAATGTTGAAAAAGCTCAGCAAGACCATTAAAAAACTAAACAATATTTTGATAGAAGTTGCAGCTAGCTCTCAATTGTTATATTTCAAATTGAACTATTTCACCTGAGGTACAGCCAGAATTTTTCTGGATGGCAGATGTACCAAGTTTGGGTAATTTGATTGAGGTACGATTTTTATCAAATAAATAATTTTAATACAGTTGAACCTTGTTGATTCAAACACTTAAAACGAATAACGGCTAAGATAAACTTCATTCCAGATCAACATCCTATGGTTTGTAATGTATTGTTCTTTGGATAAAACGAAGTAATTTTAAAGGTCCTTTGGAGCTTGTTTTAAGGAGGTTCAATTGTATTCGCATCACATCACAAAAAAGTTGTATGGGCAGTTGTATGAGGGGGGGGGGTGACCTAAACTTTTGTTTCAACCTGTTCATACATATCCATTTCAAAAAGTCAAAATTTAAATCTCAAGAATATTTGATATGATAGAAGACATGAAAGACATAGAGCATGAATTGCCTACATATATAGGCATTTAATAGCTCAAAATGCTTCATTGTTTACAATATGGATTCCAAAGAGAATGACATTTGCAACTGTTTTCAATAACAAATAAAATCACTTGAATCAGCAACAAGAAAGAATTAGCAATAAGAAATGCATGGAAGCAATTAGCTGTACAGCCATTTACAGAACTTTACACCTTTAAGCAACCATCCTGAATCTGGAAAATAAAAGTGGATTGCTTTTTGAATTTTATTTTCATTTTGTTCTTCTTTTCAGGCTTAAACAACTGATTGGATCACAGAGAACAAAGATTTGCTGCAGTTATTCGAAACAACTGATTTTTTTTTTTTTTGGGGGGGGGGATAACTAATCATTTATGATTGGTTATTCCCAATAACTAATCATTCATGATTGGTTATCCCCAATAACCAATTATTCATGAGGATAACCAATCATTCATGATTGGTTATCTAAAATATTCTTCACAGAAGTAATTGAAAAAAGAAAAAAAAAAAAACTTATGTTTAACACAGTATTACACATTTTGCATCACTTGTCTGCAAAAGAGGGAAGTCAATTGATTAGTTTAATCTGGATGTCTACTCCAAATCATACTTTAATTTCCGAGAATTTTCTAGGTTTTTCCTGATCTTTCTCATTGCAACAAAATAAATTTCCAGAAGTTGAACAGGTGATGTATTTGTAATAAACATTTAAAAAACAAAGATCCATAACACATACTTTATATGAAACATTTATCATTTATTTATATTTTTATTTGCTATTTAAAATTTATTATCAAAATACATTCATTTTTTAAATTTTATTTGCTTTTTCAAATTTACAATATTTAAAAAGAATAGTCAAAATGAATAAATAAAATAAAAATAAATAAAAGATACATTAAAATAAAATAAACGAAACATAAAAAACAGAAATTCATAAAAGTGCATTGAAAACATGTCAGTAACAATGTCAGCTCAATAGATAGTTAAGGAAAAAATGTATTAAAATAAAATTAAAGCACAAATAAGTATAGATAGATATTATCCAACCAAATTTTTATTGAAATTCACTTTTATTTTTTAGCACACACACACGCACAAAAGAGAGAGAAAAAGAAAAAAGAAATTGGTTTCTACACCAAATTTTTGAGATATATTTCTCATATGAAAAATTTAAATAGAAAAGATACTGATATTAACCTAAAATAGAAATATTATTATCACATTTCAAAACAAATAAATAATACCAGTGTTTATTATTCACTAACTACAGAAATACTAAATCCTTCCCTGTCTTTTTCCAAGCCTTTTCCCAAAAGCTAAAGCAAGCAACACTAGACTTGTAGTGTTGCTTGCTATACGAGGTGCATTCAAGTTCTAACGCCTCCGATTTTTTTTCTCCAGACTGGAAAGACATAGAAACATGTGCAATGTTTTAAATTGAGCATGCATTCTTTGTCAAAATATCACAGAAATGGCAACACTATGCGACAGATAGAATTTTAACACCAGTCGTGAGAATGACAACTGTTTTTGATACTTAAAATGGCAACGTTTTCCTTACTTGAACAGCGTGCAATCATTCGTTTTCTGAATTTGCGTGGTGTGACACCAATTGAAATTCATCGACAGTCAAAGGAGATATGTGGTGATGGAATTATGTATATGTCTAAAGTGTGTTCGTGGGTGCGAGAGTCATTCAGCGATCCACCAAAATAATTCTCTCCACTTTCTCGATCATATTGTCAGATTGGCTTGTGCTAACTTGAGGTTGTTTCGGTTTGCTTTCACACGATGTTCTGCTTTCATTAAACTGTCACTCCTGTGAACGCACTTTCGACACACACTGCATGTCTCCTTCAACTGTCGATGAATTTCAGTCGGTGTCACACCACGCAAATTCAGAAAACGAATGATTGTACGCTGTTCAAGTAAGGAAAACGTCGCCATTTTAAGTATCAAAAATAATTCTTATTCAGGCGGCTGGCGTTAAAATTCCATCAGTCGCATAGTGTTGCCATCTGCAATATTTTGACAAAGAACCCCTGCTCATTTTAAAACATTGCACATGTTTCTATGTCTGTCCAGTCTGGAGAAAAAAAATAGGAGACCTTAGAACTTGAATGCACCTCGTACAAGTCTAGTGTTATGAAATATTTACGTTTTGGAATAAAGAGATGGACCAAAGAAACACTTCATGAAAATGTCATTACAAATTTACAGAACAAGTGTAAAAATATAGATTTTACATACTTAGCAACCTTGTAGGGACATGGGGGTGAGGAAGGAGAGATTATGCATGAAACATAAAACCGAGTAACAGGTGATTACTTCTTGCTTTAGTTCCCAATCTAGTGGTTTTATACATCATAAGATTATAATGAAAACAAAGAGAGATTTTTCAGGAGACACAACTTTATTTATACTGTCAAGTACTCTATGAACTTTAAATATAGATTAGTGTTTAACATAGAATAGTAAAGTTAATAGTAAATGTGACCCACAACTCTGTTATCTGTTCAGAGCTTTTTTTACACTGAATATTAGTTTAATTCATATATTTTTGTACTAGAATTTTTTTATTGCATGTGATAGATTTAGTTTGGTTTTAGATAACAGTAAAAGAAAGAGGTAAGAAGGTGGCATCGTAGGAATGATTTAAAAGTAGGCATCATGAGATTAACATACTCTTTGCCAGCTTGTGCCTTGAGAGGAAATGGAATTCCAACAGGGAAAGACAAAGAACGTCCTTTTACTTCATTATCAACATACTTTATTTTAGGAACGTCAACTTTCTTTACTATTTTCTGAAAAATAACAATAAAATTGTTAAAATATAATGGAAAATATTTTATCAGTTGATGGATGACATAATTGCATTTAAGTTTTGGGGAAAGCTTTATTTCTGAGGCTATCACAATTTAAAATTCAGCTAATTAATAACATGTAATGAATTTAGCAAGTAGAAGATTTGCTCTCGCTTCATTTGAAGAAACTAGACATTAATTAGTTGAATATGCCATATTTATCAGAAAATTCTTTCATAACTAAGCGTAAGGCATATCCAACATATATAAACACAAATCAACACAATCAAACCATTTAACTCCAAACATAATTGACAATAGAATTTCAAAGATGCAATTTTTAAAACTATGCAATTAAAAGACAAAAAAGCATTTTCATGTCATATCAATTATTGCAACCGTTAAAATGAGGGCACATTTTAAAACAATAGCACTGCATTAATTTAATTTTTTTAACCTTTATTATAATTCTCTAAATTTTAAACTGAGCATATGCACATTATATAATTAACAAGAACCACATCACTGAAAATAAAAGTTTTTACTAGTGCACCAATATGCAGGACTGAATACAGCCAAAATGAAAAACAGCAGAAAATGGATAGGCTAAATATGCCTTTCACATTCAACAAAGAAAGATGAATCAACAGAGCATTAGGAGTTAAACTGACCAAAATACCAAGCCCCTGAAAATTGTTCCATGTTCTTAAAATTAAAAGAGAAATTGCATGATCAAAAGTGGTTAAAGAAACTGTTGCTTCTCTCCTCCTTCCAAAATTGGAAGTATTTAGTTGTTATTACTGTTCTGCAACTATGCAGGGGAAAAAATCTTGATAGTTTAGCTGGGGGGGGGGGGACTGCGAAACTACTATTTACTAATGTAAGAATATAACTACATTCTGGGGCAAGATCCAGTACTTTGCCCATCTTCAGAGAAGCTATAAAAAACATCCATGGAAATGCAGTCAAACCTCGGTACAGTGATCACCTGTTGTAGGGAACCTTTCAAATGGTCTTAACTAAAGCCCTATGCAATTTCAGAAGCTTGTAACAATCCCCAAACGCTACAGAATCGGCTATAGTGATCCAAAAATTTCTAAAATATCATACTTTTTACGGTTTTGTGAAATAAGTGAGGATGACATCATATCATTTAAAAGTGAACCTGACCTAAAAAGTGGATTTACTTAAAACAAATTTTATTTTAATGACTTCTTTACTTTGAACAAGAATAAGAAACTTTTCTTGTTTTATCAGTTTTGGTATTTTCTGGACAATTCAAAAAACCTTGAAAAGGAACAACAACTTCATTGTGGACTGATCTTCTGATAATGATTCCAGGACTTTTGATTTTTGTTCTAATGGCAGCTGTCAATGTTTTGATTTTTTTTTTTTTTTTTTTGCGACTGAAGCTAGAGATTGACATGTGGTGGATTTATAAGCAAAAGTTGACTAAGAAATTTGCTAAATGTATTATATAAAAGTTAAAAACTTACAACCAAAAATCATATCTTTCCATGCCATGGATAAATTTCAAAAAAAAAAAATAGTCAATTTTTTTTAATTTGCTTATTATAGAGTACAATTATGTTAATACTAATATTTTGCTGCTGTCCTAGTTACTGATGGAAACATTGTGCAATTAAGAAGTTTATTACAAAAGAACTGTTAATATGCCCTCATGTACAATGATTAAAAAGATGATCTAAAGCTTTTTCAGAAATTTCAAGATTCTGGTAAAATTGGGGATTTGAATCAAACACTAAGACAGTCTATAAGTTATAGCCTAATAAAATGGGGAGAGGACCGGGGGTTAATAAATAAAATGTTTGAATAAAACAAGCAAGGGTTTTAAAATGATTTTCAGTTACTGCCTTTTCGCTCTGCTTTTGCAGGAATATTTTGACTGGTAAATTGGTGTGGTGGTACAATTTTTGCATGAGTAATTTATTTTGGTTACCCTGTTCTTTTATGGCAACACAACGCAAACTGATATTAAAATTTCCCTACTCTTTGTTTATGTATCAAAGGAAAAAATTCTTTGCAAAGACTTTAGTGTGCAAAATTTAACACAAATGATTAAGATTAAGAGTTTCTAAATTATTGAAATCTTCCCGTTTTTGAGAATAGCAGAATTTCCTAGTAGGATAGTAGTACCAAGGGTGCCCATTCCCCCCCCCCCCCCCCCCGCAAATTTTAACAACCTTCTCGTGCTTTTTATTTTTACCCCTTTTTTTATTTTATTTATTTTTTTAAATATTTTTTATTTATTTTTTAAAATATTTTTATTTATTTTTTAAATTATACCTATTATATTTTTTTTATATTGATTTTTTAAAAGTACTAATTATGTACAGAGTAGAATCGCTTTTTTTCTTTTCCAGACATTCCAAACACAACCACAAAATAAATAAATAAATAATAATAAAGAAATAAAAATAATTTAAATAAAAAAAACTTGCGCCATAATCCTGTGGGCACCCCTGAGTAGTACCATACATAGATGATTACATGAATGGTTTTTATTCAGATCCAAGATTTCAAAACGTATAGAAGAAAGTTTTGTAATGGCTACAACATACTAGTTTTGAGTTGTGTCATTTCTGTGGTTGGAAAGTTGTTTATTGATGATATTAGCAACTGCTATACATAACTAAGATTCAATATAAGCACATGCACAAAAGCAGCTGCTTTAATATTTTACTATGCACCACAGCATCAAAAGCATTAAAAAGTTAAAGTGGTACACAGTTAATGCTTGTTATAATGAACCCTGTGGTCCAAAAAAAATACAAAATCTGTCACTAGAGTGAGAGGTTTTAATAATGAAAATAAACAAGATATTGTGTTTTATTTCATCATTTTTTTTTTAGGCACACAGAAATAATTTTTCAAAATTACGTTTCATTTTAAAAGATAACTCTTAAATTAAGAAAACAATAAAACAATAACTTTTTTTTTTTTTTTCAATTTGGATGTTTAACGACAAAATAAATTAAAAAAAAAAAAAAAAAAAAAATGAGAGAAATCAGGGTTTTTTTTTCAAATTAAATATATTGGTGGTTTGCCTTATTTTATGTTTTCTTTAAATTTTTTAAAAGTAAACTTTCTCCTCTTATATAAACTTTCTACATTTTTGACTTTTCCAAAAAAAAAAATACATAATATAATTCATAATGTCATTTTTTGTGTGCAGACTCTCCTCATTTCTTTGATCCTTTACCAGCAAATAATTCTTTTCAACTATATTTTACTTTTAGAAACATAAAATTGAAAAATATTAGTTTTTGAATTGTGAATTTTGATTAAAAAAAAATAAAATAAAATAAAACTGAATTTAATTTTGGATGTTACACTGGAATTGAATGTTTCAGTTTAAATGCTGTAATGGACATTAAAATAACTTTGCATCTATGAAATACGGGACAGGACTTTTAGCATCTGTGCCTATGATGGAATGGTTGTAGTAATGGGTGGTTGCTCCAAAGAAGGTTGACTGTATCATTGAATTGTTTTAATTTAACTAATAAGTTAAATTGTAGCATAAAATTGGCCTAATGGAAACTTTAGATGAATGAAAATTCAACAAATGCATTTACTTCATGGAATGGTAAGTAAATATTGTTTAAGAAATACATACCTTTGTTCCTTTGAGTTTAGTATCTGATTTCTTCAACAGACGTTCAATAGTTTGTTTCTAAAATACAAAACAAAATAAAAAAACATAAGCAAATCTGTGAACTTTGTGGTCTCATATGACTTAAATGTGTAAATAATAAAGCTATGATTAATGTAAAAATAGTAATATCGTAGCTAAGTCACGAAAAGAATAGTATATTGATGGGGGAGAAAAATAAAACTTTTTTACTCATTTAACACAATAACCAACCAGGATAACGTTTTTAAAAAACTATAACTGCTATATTATGTTAGGAGTTTTTAACCACTATATTGAATATTAAACATCATAATCCAGCAGACTTAAAAATAAAAATAGTTAAATATTTAACAGGAATTATTTTTAAGAATTACTTCATTTTAATTATTATTTTTCATTGCATGACCACTTTAGGATGAAAATTAAATTTTGAAATTATAATAAAAATAAAAATATATAAATGTAATAACTTAAACAAATTTAAATTCACTTAATTATGTTTTAAAAAGTACAAACCTTATCTTTTTCACGTTTTTCTTCAGCTTGCTCTTTCCGCTTTTTAGCTTTAATAATTTTCTTTTGGATCATTTCTTCACTTAAAACTTTGGTTTCTGTAACTGAAATGAAAAAATAAATCAGTAAAACAAAACAAATAAATAAATAAATGTTCGTTATTCAGCAAAATAAGGCAATAATTTTCAGTGAGTTAACAATCGACTAATGATCACCATCTTCTCATTTGAAGTATAAACACACTTGAGGGTTCTTGTTAAGATGAGTGCTTGTAAGCTGTTGTAAGTTCTTTTGAAAACACAATGAGTATGTTTTTCATCTGCTCTGGATAAGCACGAACAGACTTAGTTCTCTGGTGCTCTCTTCGAAAATGTTCACCATTTTGAGAACATGATGAGCAAGAATTTAGTTTTTAAAACTTTGGACCTATAAGCTAAATTAAAAATTTTCGGTCAAATTTCAAGGTCTGTGTACAAGATATAAACAAAATTATAGAACATTGCTTTAATTCAGGTAGCCCATTCAAAAAATTTATATTGTTGTAAAAGATAATTCGAAACTAAAAGCTGGGTTTTGAATTATATGCAAAATAACCAAGTCCTGAAAAAGTACTACAGTATCAGACACAACTGAAGAGAAGTGTTCAACAATTGTTCAAGTGTTTTTAACAAACTAGTACTTTATGTATCAATGTTTCTGAAATAATTAATTTTACAATGTACGTTTACTCAGAACATTTGCTCTAAAAGCAAACATATACAATTATGCATATACACTAACAAGAGGGCCATAATCAACAGTTCAATCTGGCAACGATGGGAGAGTGGGATAGGGCAAAACATGCAAGGAGTCGAAAGTTTTCATAAACATTTAGTAACTCAAGCAGCGGCAGATCTGCAGGTTTGGGGGCCCCTTAGAGATGAACAGAATTAAAAATATACTTTCCATGTGCCTTATGGATTCAGTTCAAAATCTACGAGGACCCGTTGTTCTATGGTAAATCTGCTACTGGACCCAAATGAGAGGTAATAAAAAAGGACCTCACACATTTTTGCTTGTCCAAATTTTAAAAACTTTTTTTGTTTCAAAAAGTAAATAAATAAAATATGATTTTTAAGGGAAGTTTTTAATTAACTTTTGTAAACTTTTGTAAAGTCCTTACGATAATTACTTCAGTTCACATTTAAATATTTCGGACAGTTCTTTAGTATCAAGAAAGTTTTTACTTAATTATTCATTTAGTTTAGACAAAAGAAATAAAGAAAACCTCACAAGTCAGAAAACTTTTTCAGAAGTTTCCAATGATCCATGATCATCAAAAGTGCTTTTCCTTACTCCGTAGAAGAAGAAAATAACAAAAACAAGGGGGGAGGGGATACTTCATCAGCATGATTTTTTCTCCAACATTAGTTTTAACGGTCTGTGAACAAAAAGTTTTGATTATGTATTAAAAAAGAGAAATCACTGTTCTAATTTTTCTCCATTAGCTTTTAATGGTTTATGAATTGAAAATTTTGATTTTTCTTACAAAGAAGAAAAAAAAAAAAAAACATCACCGGTCCGCAAAATTTCTTTGGACGGTTTTGCCTGTCCATGAGTCAAAAAAGGTTGAGAAATGCTGTTTTAGTACATAGATTTAATGACATGATCTTTTGAGAACAAAATTGGAATATGAAACAAGTTGAACATTCAACTAACTCATGATAAATGTCAAAAAAAGGTGTAAAAAAGTACTTGTTAAAAATTTTAACTGAGTCGATTGAAGTGTTTAAATTAGGGCAGGAGCCCAAATTTTATTCCTTTTACTGCATGCAATGAGCTTAAGCCTCAAGGCATGATTCTAAAAGAACATTCAAATGAATAATTTGAGGAAGGGAAGTTTTTATGTCAAACATATATGTTGGTTCCATTCATTTTGGGTTTATTAAGGTGTTTTGCGCGAATATCCATTTAAATGAATCAAAACTGAAAACAGAATTTTATAAGTTATTTATTAATTTAGTATTCCGATGATTCTTACCAACAGGTACAACTTCTTCTTTTTCCTTTTGAGCTTTACTTTCAAGCAAAGATCTCTGTAATATGAAAAATAAATGAATGAACAAAATAATTTCAGATAAAAAGCTAAGCACTTATTTCAACTTTAAAATTAAAAGGAGAAAAAAGAGATAACTTTTACAAAAAAAAATAAAATTTTGGCTGTATTTTAGAACAAAATAAAGTACAGAATTACATAATAACAATAGATAACAGCTAAGAAATTTCTTTTGCATTTCAGCATTAACGTGTGAATTCCATAAAAATATTTTTTCCTTATAAATTTCTAATTACTCACTTTTCTAAATTTTAAATTAAAATAAATTGCTTAATTTTAAATCACACAAGATACCTCCTTTGTAGGAGAGTTAGTAATAATTTTAAGCTTTAGTGTTAAAATATGAAAAGAATAGAGTTGTCCTTGAGCGTGATGAAAATTTTCTGATAAAATGTTTACATTCCATTCCACCTCTATACTTTCAGAATTTAAACGCAATTTCAGTTCTTATGTATTCAATCTTATCCCTAATTTTTATAAGAGTATTCATAAAGCTCTTGATGGCATTCTGCAGATCAATTTTAAAATAAATTTAAGTAAAACATTAACATCAATTTAAAAGACGAATCTAGCTCCAAAATGTAGCTTTTATTTCTTGTAACCTTAATACATTCAGTATATGATGAATTTCAACCATAATTGAATTTGGTCATGGAGAATCATAATTTTTAACAAAAAATGCTCAAAAATCATGGAAATTAATAATTGGTCAGATTTTGAGTGCTGAAATATATATTCTTAACAAAATGAAAACTAATCCTGCAAATATTGATGGCATTTTTTAAAGTGGTCCCTATTACATAAAAACCATCAGCCAGATCTTTTTTTCCTGTCTTCAATGATATGCTGGAAGCCATTTTTGGATACATCCTTGCAAATCGCTTTCAAAGCTTCTACCATTTGAGTGACACTCAATTATGCATGAAGGAATTCAAAAATGCTCATTCTTGACGAAAAGGATGTGGGTGTCAAGGTTTATTCGGTGTATCCTGTCCTCCATATAGCTCTACTTTAGCTTTCAATAACTTCTTTATGTCCTCAAAGTTGGAAAAACACCTCCGGGATGGCGCTTCACTCTTTCAGAGGCAATGGCAGAAGCTTCAGAGGCAATTTTCAAGGATGTGCACAAAAATGACTCTCAGCGTGTCTTTGAAGACAGCAAATTTCACAGGTGGTTTTTATTTAAAAAATTTACTATTCAAAAAATGACGTCAACATTTGAAGGATTAGAATACAGTTATGTTTTATTACTTTGTGGTGATCATTCTTTATTGAACAGCTCTAGCATATCTAATAAGGAATTGAACTTGTTTTACCAATTCGTATCAGTTGTTTTAGCAATATTACCTGCCTAGCTGTCATCAAATTGGGATCTTTCATGCGTCTTAATTCATCGTCTACCTCTTCCAAACGTCCAGCTTCCAGAGCTGCGAGCCATGCTTCTTCTTCATCAACTTTCTTAATTTTCTTCGGAAAATTGGCATGAACAAGAGATTCTGACAGTGGAGCACCTGGTGGTGTGGCATCCACAACATCTACAATAGGAATGAGAGCAAAACTCAAGATAAATAATCCATGAAACGTGAAGACTGAAACCTTAGGGGTTAACCAATGAGAATCATACTTTTCCAATTTTTTTTTAAATCAAACTTAGTGCTGTATTTCAAACTTCCAGAAGCTTAGTGCTGAGAAGTTTTTGAGTCTACTTTATTACGTCTGCTGAAACAAATTTGCCAAAATGCTAAGAGTACCCAGATCTTTTCTACCACTTCATTAATAAAATCAAATTTATATTTTATTAGAATTTGAAGTGCTTGTTAAATTTTACAATTAGAATATTTTAGAACTGAAAGTGGAAAAAAGTAAGTGATTGCAAAGAATTTGAATAAAATTGTAGAAAAAAAAAAACATTGAATGTAAACCTTGAGTGGGGAATGTGGGGATACAAAAAAAAAAAAAAAGTTGAAATAAATAATATTGTTAATTTTTCACCTTCCCAAAAAGTTGTAATCCCCAACAGACACAAAAATGGGGAATAGGTCATACCCCCACCCACCACTTAAAAGTTTCAGTTTCAGCCTTTAATTACTAATTCTTATAATACATTTCTTACACAAAACAATACAATGACAAAGGAAAATTTTTCATTCAAGTACTTCAAATAAAAACACTGATGAAAATTGAGATGATGACCCAAGATATATCTAATTACTGTATTTAAAACTAAAATGTATACATTAATAACATTACTAACCACAAAATTACTTCCGTTACATCTTTCATGCGAATTAAAAACAATAAAAAATATTTACCAATATTTGCAGATTCATCACTAGATGCTTCATTGATTTCAGACTTGGAAACTCTAAAATAAAACAAAACAATATATTAACTTTTTTTTCTTTAAAAAAAAGTTTAATACAACCAGAAACGTATGACGATACGTAAGCAGTGTCAGAATTTAAATTTAGGCCTCATTATGAAGCCTCAAATAAATGTTCAAGGACAGGGCCGGACTGGCCATGTGGGAGTTTGGGAAAATTCCAGAAGGGCCGGTCCCCCGAGGGCCGTTTTTTTTTTTTAATTTAATGAATAAAAAAATGAATTATGGGTGTTTCTACCTTCTATCACCACATTTGCTGTGATGCTAATTTGAGTAAGGGTTGTGTGTATGTTAAGGAATAGGCTGCTTAACTTCCTCCGGGGCCTGTTTAAGCTCTATGTTCCTTTTTTTTTCTGTTCCTTCCGTGACGAAAATGGGCCGCTCGCAGTTACCCAACAATCCACGCAGGGCCCGGATTACTAAATAGGAAAAGTAGGCAGCTAAACAAAAGAAGGCCCCTTCCCTGTTTTTTACTTCCTTTTACGCAGTAAAGGAAGTATTGTGATCGCAAAAAATTTTTCCCTCAACTTTGGGTCTAAATTTTGATTTTGCTAATCCCCGAATGAATGTTGAGTCGTTTTTTCGACTTGTCAGCACGTGCATACATGGGCGCCCATAAGGGGGGGCAAGGGGGGGCTCGAGGCCCCCCTTGAAAATTAGAACTTTTTTTGCTTTCAGTACTTTTTTTAGGAAAACATTTTTTCTTCATTCATTAATGAATAAGTCATTAAAAATGCCAAATTTTAATAACTGTAATCATCACTGAAATCGCTTTCAGAATTATAACATTGTGTCTCTTCCTACATTCTTACATGGAAAAACAAAGGCAGATTCATGGGTCAACTGACGGCACATTTGCATGGAAAATTCCCCCATGTCTGCGAACTAGCAATTAAGAAAAAAAGAGGGCTGATCCGAGGATGGCAAGACAATCGACCTTTTCTAGAATTTGGAGAAAAGAAAACTTTTTTTTCTGTCACATTACAAAATAGTCCAGGAGGGGGCACGGGCCCGGTCCTGTTCTAGAGTCTTTAAAAATCATTAAATACCTTTTTGAAACTCCTTAAAAAGTGCTTCAATTATATTTCTTATCAAATAAATAAACTTTATTTTTTATTTAAAAATATTATTCTCTCGTCAATCATTTTAAAAATCTTTACACTATTTCTTTTAAAGGATTTTAGGCGTTCATACTATTGGTCATTGTCTATTGAGTGCTGTTTCTGTCGGTGAGTTGGGAAACTGATTAAAAACAACTACGTAACTATACTGAAAATCGATGTAAGAAAGTGATTTTTGTTTATATTTTCTTCTCCCTCGCTCTTCCTCTCTCGGTTAATGTTAATTGTTTGTTAAACTACAAAAAAAAAAAAAAAAAAATGATTGACCTTAGTTTGCAAAAGTATGCAGAACATTTATAAATTTTTTGTTTGCCTATTTTTCCAACATATTTTTGACATCCCAATTGCCCCATACAAGGCCTCAAAATGCAGAATTTTAAAACTCTTTTTCAAAAATGTACAAGGGACACCGGACTCGCAAAAATTGCAGATATTCTACCCCATTTAAAAGAGTTCATTGCATCTTTCTTTTGATACCCTACCCCAATAAAGGTCAGTACAAACAATTAGCAACAAAAATATAAATTAAATAAAAAACACACACAAGAAACAGCAAGGGGAGGGGGAATCAGTGAGAAAAAAGACTCATAACACACAAAAATGTGTTTGTTTGGTCAATGTGCGAAATGGGCCTTCTCCAAAATTTTTTTCTGGATACGGCCTTGCGACGCACATAATGCATTATCTGTAAGCAGTCAAAATGTGTTTGGTAATCTCAACAACAATTAAGTCAGAGTAAATTACAAAAATTTATGTCTTAGCGAGTCTAGTACTTTCATATTCTTAGTAAATGAAGCAAAAACACACACACTTATATATATATATATCTATGGCTTGGTTCTAAAAGGGCCAATGTCAATTTTTTCACATTCTGTGTTATTTACATCAAAAGTTTCCAATTTAGTAAAACTCTAATTCTACAAAGGTCAATGTCTAATATCAAACTAAAATTCGTTATATTTTCATTATAATGTCAGCCAATGTCATAATATTTACATAAAATAGTAACAGGTTAAAAATTGCATATGATAAATTAATGTTTCTTTACACAAACAATAGACAAATACCAAAAAATAATAATGGGAATCTTAATGTAAGAAAGTTAGCTTACAATGCTTTGCGAAAGGGAAAATTGCGTTCTAAAAAATCTCAAATATCTTTCATCGCCTTTTTCTAACATTTTTGACTTAGGCCCTTTTAGAACCAAGCCACAGATATATGTTACTATCTTTTAACTAGGGATGTACCGATTAATCGGTCATAATCGGCCACTTTGCCGATTATTAATAATCGGCAAAATCAGACTGATTAATCGGACAAAAAATATTTTTTTAATTTTATTCTTAAAGTATATTTTCACTAAGAAACTACGATGATTAATTTTTTTACAGTAATAATAATACTCACCACTTGATATAAAGTTTTTAATAAATTAATTCTACTTTGAATAAATATACACATAGACAATGTTGCAACATTTTTCATGTGGAGACAGTTTCCTCCTAGTACAGTGTTTTAGATAACCTCTAATTTTCACAAAGAATAAAAGTCTTGAATTAAATTGCTACAAATTATCAAAAAATTTAAATTAAAAGTACTCCTAAATTAGAGTACAAACTTCCTTCCCCCTTTTCTGAATTTTTATGTCCAATTAACATAGTTAACGATGCGTTAATGTAATGTTACACCTTTTCACGTTATTGTCACGTTATTTCATGTTATTGTCAATACACCCTGTGTATTGACAATAACATGAAAATTGGTTCTATGAAATTTGATAAAATGTTGAAATTATTTTGTGAAAATTGGAAAAATGGAAAAAAAATCTTCTTTTGGAAATAAATTACTTACTATTTCTAAACTCGGAATTGTACAAGAGAGAAAAACAGTGATGAAAAAATTGGTAGTGTTAAAAACAATCCTCCTTATCATTAATCGGCTGAGCCGATTAATCGGCCTATTATCAACAACCGATTAATCGGTAATCGGCCAATTTGCTTATCGGGGCATCTCTACTTTTAACTGTAATTTATGAGGAAAATATCTGAGCCCCCCCTTAAAATTTCGCATATGGGCGCCCATGCGTGCATATGTACCTGCCAACATATAACCAGCCGAACAATCCTTTTCAACCACCCCCGAGTTGATTACGACGACTTTTCTCGTGACGTCTGTATGTACGTATGTATGTGCGTATGTATGTGTGTCGCATAACTCAAACTATATGCCGTAGAAGCTTCTAGCTTGGTATGTAGGCTCTGAGGGGGTCTAGTTGTGCACCTCCCCTTGTGGTTGCATTCGAATGTTCCCAAGGGGATGTTTTACCCCTTTTTTAGGGTAAATCAGTGTTAATTTCAATGCAGATGAATTGGTACGACCACTTGGCGATATATCACCAAGCTTTTGGTCGCCAAGTGTTTGACGCCAACTTGGCGACATTCGGGCCCCGAAATTCTCCTAGAATCTAAAATTCGAATGCACTGGTTTTAGATATAACTGCAACCTGTAGCTAAACGAACGAGCTCTTTTGCAGCCGGGGACTAATATATACCAATAGGCTAGGGGTGCACAACCTGCGGCCCGCGGGCCAAATGCGGCCCGCCGCGTAGCGATGTGCGGCCCGCGAGTGCATTTAATTTTTCTGTTGAAATAAGACAAAAATAATTTTATTTTGAAAAAAAAAATCAGAAAGTTTTTTTTTTTAACTCAGAGAGGAAGATGAAGTATAAGGTTTTCCTGGTGGGATTTTTAACTACACACACCGATTAAAACAGTCCAAAATTCGTTTGAAGAAAGATTTCAGGACTTTGTTGGAAAAAAAGAGTGGACCTGAAAATTTCAATTTTCAATTACTAACCAGTGGACAGCAGACCCTTATAGCTTCTTGGTATTGATTCAGCAAATCTAATAATTGTTATAGTAACAACCAAGACAACCAATAAAAAAAAATAATAATAAATAAAAAAAAAACGCACCATTTTGAAAAATGTTACATGTATTTTTTTTAATATTCCTTTGCCCAAGATCTACGTTTCCAACTTGAATGGTAAAAATTCTCCTTATTTGACTTTATGTGACAAATGCTTTGCATTTTGGGCATCTTTTCATGTGTTTTTTCGATGCCGCGTGCAAAACGTAATTTGAGAGTTTACATGTAATTTTTCAGCAATCTTTTAGCATCGGCTTTCAGGTTACGATATTTCTTCTTATTTTTGAAGTGGTGGACTTTGCAAATCATACTGAACAAGAATGCAAGCGTATTTTTCAAAACAAATACGATAATTTTTTGTTTAACTATCATTTTTTAATTTTTGCACTGGCCCCGTGGCGAACGGATGTTTTTCGATCAAAAAGACGCAAAAAAAAAAAAAAAAAAGATAAAAGGTTGGAGCTATTGTTAATGAAGCTCTTGAAAGAGATGGAGTTAGTTGCCTTGCTGACCTCTTATATGTGCAAATCAAGTTTCTAATAGTTGAGGGAAAGTACTGGTGCATGCTGATGCCAGGCCCATCATTTTTCAAAATTTTCCAGGGGGCAAAGGATATATGCTCAATGCAAATTACATGACAAAACTTATTCAAAATGAAAAAACAAAAACAAAAAACATGACAATTTCTCAAAGCATGCGAGAGGGGGGGGGCAATTACCCTTCACGAGCCCTCCAAATAATGGGCTTGCATGCTGCCCTCCAATGGAGCTCCTGTTACGAATGTGGCCCTTCACTGAAAAAGGTTGTGCACCCCTACAATAGGCTAATAAGGTCCAACCTAGGGGCCTCGCTCTGGGGGACCCAAATTTGTTTCATAAATATTATAAAAGACGATGACCTATGCTCGACTGGAATTTATATCAATAGGCCTATGTGGACCGGCTTAGTGGCCCCCAATTTCGTTCTCACCGTTGTTTTATATTACGATATTATGCTATAGGGCCACAAAGTTCGACTGGATTCTAAAGCTCCAATACGATGGCTATAGCTTTTACCAGCCAACTAAACTACCGTTTGTTTGCAATACACCGCCAACTTGTTCATTTTGTTCAATGGACTGCAGTTTCGGGTTATTATTCCCTCATCAGCATGGAATACGAAAGTAAACGAGTTGGAGGGAGGCGAAAATCATCTCATAGAGCAAAGACTGGTAGCTAATGTGAAATTAAAATACCAGCGAGCGACCGCACATGGGCACTGCTTTGTACCGCTTGTTTGTCTGTTTGTTTGTTTGTTTTTCTTTTACAGCCATTACCAGATTAATAAATATAATCCAATATGATCCGGTTTAGAAGTCCCCAAATTTGTTTCACCTCTAATTTAAATTCGATGTCATAGTTTTATTACAGCAAGTGTCTGATTTTTCAATAGGCCCATAACGCCCGACTAGGGGCTCCCAAAAAATTCGTTCCCCATTTTTTAGAAGTTAAGATGCCAATATAGGGCCCCGAATTTTTTCTTTTTTTCATCTATTGTTCTTTAGCTACTTTATCGTACAAGTTTGTTTTTTTGGTTCATGCCATTGTTTTGATTTTATATGTGCAAGGCATAACGGTTTTTCTTTTGGAATGTTCGAGAACATTCCAATTTTCAACTGTGTTTCATTCTGTTTTTTAGCGTGGTAGATTTCAAAAGAATGTTAAGTTGAGCTTGTAGTCTGGGAGCAACTGGTTTTCCGTGTGCTTTTTGTGATACAATTATGGGACTGTATATTGAACAGGAACTGTTGAACCGCGTCGACACGGAAAACATAATTAATGATTTTGCTGCAATTAAATCTAGACAAAAATTTATATGAGGTATGAAAATAAAAAATATTGGTAAACTGTATTGGTTTTTTAATGGGGGGGATTTTTTCTCCCCCTTTTTTAGAGTGGGGTGGAGGGGGGCCCCCACTTCACTTGATCCGCCTCTGTCTTTGAGTTAAATAAATATCTCAAAATATGCTCTTTCGAATGATACCATTTTTGACTTCTTACATTTGTCCTCGATCGTGTGGTTTCCTGGTTAGAATAGAACCTACCAAGAAAGAAGCACAAGTGTCTCCATTAAGAGGTTCTTGAAAGCCAATATTTAGTTAAATTACCTTCCAAAGCAGGGGAGGGGCAATTGTCCCCCCCCCCCGTCGGAAACATCTTGCCGCCCCCCCCCCCCCCCCCGTCGGGGAAAATTTAATGTTTTGTCGGGGAATCTCTTAGCTTTGCAGTTTATCGTGAATAAAAAAAAAATAGAGATTAAACTCAAAAATTAAATTTTAGAAAAAAAGTAGAAATATCTTCAACAAAAAAAAAGTAGAACGGAAAAATCAGTTGCTTTCGAGACCACCCGACTTGCAATTTAGCCGCAAGCCGTTAAATACCCTTGAAAACATCTTGGTGGTCGATTTTCTTCGGGGAACTAAGTGGGGATAATGCTGTGTATTCGTCCTTGAATTTGTTTGTCGATGAGCTGGTTTCGACACCCTCAGGGTTCATACCAACCCGCGCCGACACTTGTCCCTTGTCCACAGGTCCACAGCGGTGGGTGTTAGGAAGGGGGTCCGAAAGACAGTTGTTTTTTATTCGACAAGACGTCGGCATCAGGTTACGGCGCGACTGTACCAAACGACCGAAGCGAACGACAATAGGCAGAGAAAAGACACGGGGGAGGGGGGTCGGGGGGTCGGAGAGAAAACATGTGTCAGATGTTTTTCCTTTTCTCGTACTTATAGTAGTCTCTGTCCGCCTGATTGCTTCAGCATGGCAAACAAAGTGAGCTGAAACATTCATTGATACGTTTTTCAAAGTACTTCTCTGAGAAAAGGACTGCAACATAATCCTTTAGCACTCGGAAGATAAAAGTAAGTCATTGCTATAGTCATTTATACTTTATCCGGATTATTGTTAGTTCATTTTATTCTACGCCAAAACAAATCGTGAACAATCATTTGACCTTATCCAAAAAAGTGCAGCAAAATTGATGTTTTATTTTTCGGTGTAATGTTGTCGGCATGGGCGCCCATATGCGAAATTTAAAGGGGGGGCTCATATATTTTCTTCATAGTTTACAGTTAAAATATATATATATATATATATATATATATATATATATATATATATAGGATCATTCCATTTTAAATCAATCAATGGGGGGGGGGGTGCGTCATCATTTTTGATTTTGATAGAAATTTGCATATGCATTCTTTTTATTTCCTAGACCTCAAAAATATATATATTTTTTTTTTTTTTTGAATTTACCCTTTGATATGAAAATCCGTTTTGTTGTTGGCAACAGGAAAATGGGGCATTTTGATGCTTTGTCTTGTAAACTATAATTTTTTTCTATCAAAAACTTTGATCTCAAACATAGTTCATTAGAAAGCTAAGAAAGCTCTTTTTATATAGGATATCAATAAATTTCATATTTAAAAAATATTTATTTTTTCAAGGTCAAAGTTTGCGACTAAAATCTCATTTTTTACTACTTTTGAAAATTAAAAAAAACCCATGAAGGGTTCAGAATAACAAGCCATATTTTTTATCATACATTCAAACGAAACTGCTGCACAAAAAACAAGAATCCGACCAAAATTGTCACATTATGTTTGCCGTGTGTATGATAGTGACTGGTGGCTAGGAGAAGTGTTGCAAAAAAAAGTAGTCAATGTTGAAGAACAATACAGAATAAATTATTTTCATCCGAAAGGGCCAGGAACGTCATTTAAAAAAATCAAGTGAGGATGACTAAACTTGGCTTCAGTTGCAAGACATTTTGAAAATCTTGACGGTATCAGAAGTATGGTGTGCACAAGGAAGAGGTCACAATATCACACCTGTGATGAGCGAACATTTATCAACTCTTCTCTGTGAGACGAAACACTAAAGAAAATAGTTCTACAAGAGAGCGTTAAGAGATTTAGACGATAAAATTTTTAAATTATCTTATAAAAGTGTAAATATGTTACTTCATAACACTTCGTCATTTCTATAATTGAAAACTAGCAATTAAGAATACAATTAAATTTCACTAAAATCTGAGATTAATTACAAAAAATAATCGTGTTGCTTCAGTGCAATTATATGAAAATTCAGATGCCCATAGCTGCCTTTGAATAACAAAGCAACTTTTGTTACATTTTTTTAATGTAAAAAGTACTTAAGATTCCACCAATAAAATGATTTTTACCTTACCCTCACATGCATTTTTTTTTCGCGTTGAAAATTTTTTTGAGAATTTGCAACTTTAGGGGGGCATGTCTCATAAAATAGGCAGAGTAACAAGCTAATTTTTTTGTATAGTAAGTAACCACGCATATGAATATATGATATCAAAATAGGGCTTGTTATTCTAAACCCTTCATGGGTTTTTTAATTTTGAAAAGTAGTAAAAAATGAGATTTTCATTAAACTTTGACCTTGAAAAATATTTTTTTTAATCTGAAATTTCTTGATATATAAAAAGCTCTCTTTCTTAGGTTTCAATTAGCTATGTTTGAGCTCAAAATCTTTGATAGAAAAAAAGTTATAATTCATAAGACTAAGTATCATAAATGCCCAGTTTTTGCTGTTGCCAACAACAAAAATGGCCTCTATATCAAACGGTACATTTTTTTTAATAAAATATATTTTTTCTTCAGGTCTGGGAAATTTTCATCAAAATCAAAAATAATGATGCAACAACTTTTTAAAAAAATTTGTTGATTTGAAATGAAATGACCCAACAGCTAGTCCGCAGACGTGGGGGAGTTTCCCATGCATATGCGGCGCCGGTTCATCCATGAATCTGCCTTTCTTTTTCTATTGAAGAATGTAGGAAGAGACACAATGTTATAATTCTGAAAGCGATTTCAGTGCAGATTAGAGTTATTACAATTTGGCATTTTTGATAACTTATTCATTAATGGGTGAAGAACAAAAAAAGTTAAATATTTTCTGAACAAATAGTACTAAAAGCAGAAAAAGTACTAATTTCCAAGGGGGGGGGGCTCGAGCCCCCCCCCCCCCCTTATGGGCGCCCATGGTTGTCGGCAGGGGAAAAAAATCTTGGGATTAATATGATTAAAGCGAATAGATGTTTGAAATTTTCAATACACAATAAATATTATGCACAGTATAATTTTATTTTTAAATAAACTATTAAATAATTTGGGCCTAGAAAACAAGTCCATTTAACCATACCCCTCTACTCCATTTAAACTGGTACAGTTGATCATCTTAGATATTATTAAACATTTTTTTCTTTAAAAGAAAAATTGAAGGCTGGACTTGTATTTGAATTACTGCTTTAAATAAGAGTTGTATTGTTGTCAGTAAAAAAATTTCGGAAAAGGGCTAGTGATTGGGTAGGGACAAGCCCGGATTTAGGCATGGGCCACATGGGCCCGGGCCCAGGGCGGCAAATTTTAGGGGGCGGCAGATTGTATCAATCAAAAATTTCGACAAATAACAAAATAATTTCAGAATTATTTCCAATTTCATCTTTTAAAAAAAATTCTTCATGTAATTCAGGGGCGGCGCTTTTTTTTTTCCTTCTTTTTTTCCGTCTCAAAAGTGCATCGGACATAGGACATTTTCACCTAGCCTAACTTTTTAGCAGAAGCTCTATTTTCCTCTTTTTTCCATATCAAGACCAGCAGGACTGTGTTCAAGTCGAAAACAAGAAAAGCATTCCCTCGCGGCAAAAGGGGTTTTTCACTCCTTGCTCCATAGGAGTTGGTCTTTCAGTCACATGGTTCTAATTAGCGTAAAGGTGTCTAGTTGGGGGTGAAATCAAGCGGGAACTTCTGGGCATTTGACAATGAGAAGTGGGGAATGCCGATTGCGATTGCGGGAGTTAGCGGAGTTTGCGGACGAACAGCGCGGTGCTATCCGACTTTGCTCTCCGTCACAACAAAATATTATTTTCTTTCATGAAAAATTTTTTACTTGGCATTGCCTTTCAGCATGTTATTTTTACTATTGTTTTATGCTCGTTTCTTAAAACAAATGGGTTTCCATACCAACAACAACTATGTTTAATTGGATAAAGAAAGTGATTCAATCTCCAACAATTAGCAGAAGTTTAACAATTCAAAAAAATGTTGCAATAAATTAAATTTACTGTCAACTACCATGGTTCAACAACTTCACATTACGACTATAATTTTGACCTTTGGAAAAAAAGTGTTTGCGTAATATAAAATAGGGGGTCTCAGTTATTTTTTATTTTGTGTTATATTCATCTTGTGCAAAATTAGAACATTTTACACTAAAACTAAGTAACTTTTTTTTTTTGAGGGGGGGGGAGGGCGGCGATAATTTTCGGGCCCACGGGCGAAAGATGTGTAAATCCGGCCCTGGGTAGGGATCCATGTTTCTCCGATTTTTTGTTACCCCCCCCCCCCCAGGGCCGGTTTTTTAAAAGTATCCCAGGGCCGAATTTTCTCCCCAGTCCGTCTCTGTTCAAGGATGAAATGAAAAATCTAAGGGCCTTTAAGAAATTAACTATTTATGAGAATACAAAAAACAAAAAAGAGCATTAAATAGAGATAAAACAAAAAAGTATTAAAAAATATATTAAGTTTGAAGAAATTTTCCTATTTACTTCTTCACATCAATGGTGATTTGTGGTAGCAATGTCAAAGAACTGAGGGAAGAAAAAGTCAGGTTGAATACAAAATTTTAAGCATGAAACTGGACATGAAGATGAAAATTTTGGCCAAAAGGTGCTTAACGACCCTGGTTATTTCTCATCTATATGTCAGCTTTATACAAGAAGTTCTGTCAAGAACTAAATGAGCCTACTTTCCCGGACATCGACATCGGCATTCTAGCATCTGATCAATATTCTCTCGTACATCTGAAACTGAAAATTATGTCAAACATACCTTTTTAGCACTTAAAGCTGATTTCTAAAAGCAAAACATACCCCTCTCATCAGATGAAATGGACACGTAAAAAGTAAATAAAAGAGTAAATAAAGTTTTGTCGCACCTTTTAAAGAATGTAACTGTCATAGTTCTTCCGTAGAAAAATTTCACAATCGTTTTCAAAAGAAAAAAATTAATAAATAAAATAAAAGTATAAAGAACATTAAAACACATTTTATCAAAGAAAGAAAAAAAACCTCGTTCGTTAATAAAATGTCTCGAATTTTATTTTTAATCCGTTGCCAGTTGTTAAATATAAATAAAGAATAAAATGCTCTCGTGAATGAAAAATTTTTGTTAAAAAAAAAATCGTCTGCCAAAAAAAATAAATAAAAATAATAATAATAAATTAAACAAAAAAAAATGAATAAATAAACAAAAAATTGTCTGCTCAGTCGTCAGTCATTTTTTTCTGAGCCTGCATTTCCGCCATGTTTGCGGAGTCAGAGTCCTCACAGAATATTTTTCAGAAAAGTACTTTACATACATTTTTTAGCAAAAACGTTTTCTTACAAAGTTAGTTTGAAGGAAATCCGCCTTTAAGTTCAGAATCAACATTCAATTTAAATTTCCCAGTAGGCGCTCATGTTAAATTTTTTTCTGAACGGTTTATCATTGAACGAAAAATGGTTCAAATTGAAAAGTGAAATATGGGAATAAGTCTCTCCGAGATCTTTCGAACAAAAAAAGTTTATTCAATTCGGACGGTTCACTTAAAAGTTATTAGAAGGAGAAAGGTTGCTTGAACGGTTCAATGTTGAACGAAAAAATGTTCAAATTGAAAATTTAAATACGGTAATGAAGTATCCTTGCCGAGATCTTTCGAACAAAAAAAAATTTGTTTAAATCGGACTGTTCACTCAAAAGTTAATAGGTGGAGAAAGGTTGCTTGAACGGTTCAATGTTGAACGAAAAATGGTTCAAATCAAAAATTTAAAAACGGGAATGAAGTATTCTTGATAAGATCTTTTGAACAAAAAAAAGTTTATTCAATTCGGACGGTTCACTTAAAAGTTATTAAATGGGGAAAGATTGCTTGAACGGTTCAATGTTGAACCAAAAATGTTCAAATTTAAACTTTAAATACAGTGATAAAATATCCTTGCCGAGATGCTTCGAACAAAAAAAAATTGTTTAAATCGGACTGTTCACTCAAAAGTTATTAGGGGTGACAGCTTGTTTGAACGGTTCAATGTTGAACAAAAAATTGTTCAAATCGAAAATGCAGATACAGGAATGAAGTATCCTTAAAAAGATCTTTCGAACAAAAAAAAGTTTGTTCAAATCGGACTGTTAACTAAAAAGTTAATATCGCGGGACAGGTGTTTTGAACGGCTCAAAGAACCAATAATTGTTCCAATCGAAAAATCAAATATGGGAATGAGCTGTACTTGCCGTAATCTTTCGAACAAAAAAAAATCGTTCAAATCGGAATATTCATTCAAAAGTTATTAGGGGGGGGGGGACAGACAGACAGACAGACCGACCGACGCACAAATTCCCCATCTCAATACCCTACTTTTCAATTTTTAATTTTTCAATATTCATTTTTCTTTTTTTTTTCTTTTTGACTTTTTTTTAAGACTTGGCGATATTTTTTGGACTTGGCGATATTTTTTAGATGCATTAAGCCACTTTTTATACTTTTTTTGTCTTTCTTTTATTTTTAACGGGAAAGTAGGCTAAAAAATGAAAATACAAACATAGTTTTAAACTTAACTGAGTACACAATGAGTAGACCGAAAACTGGGTAATAGATCAAAAAGTGCAATAATGAGAAAAGTTTAAATAGGCTCAATTGAAAGAGTACATTGAGATATTTTTTCTGCCCAATTTTTTTTCCCTTTTAACCCTTAAGGGGGGGGGCTTAAAGTCCCTCAAAATGTTAAGCAAATGACCAAATTAAAGACTTAATGGGAAACTAAAGATACAACGAGGTCTCACTGTCTGAATGTGACAAGACATCCAGGTGCTAAGAATGTGAAAGACGCTTTCTATTACTCACTAAAACTTGTTAAATTTGATGACTCTTCTTGAAATTTGGAAAAAAGACCTCATATTTCGATAATGGGGACACAAGGGCTGTAATTTATGCACACAGAAGCATGTTTTACTATGCTATTTAGATTGCTACTTTTTTTTTTTTTTTTTTATTACACTGTGGTATGGGTAACTCGTTTGACAAAATTTGTTGCTTTGTTTTTTTATTTATTTACAGGTTCAAAATGTATAAGCAAAACTCACCTTGCTTCTCCAAATGTCTGACCTCCAATTTTTATTTTCAACTTCAGCCCATGTTTGAATCCTTCATTTGGTGTTCCAGGACTCCCACCTCCTGAACAATCATCCCCATCTTCAAAGTCTTTCCTTTTCTTGTGTTTTTTGTGCTTGTGCTTTTTGTGTTTCTTATGTGGCAACCCTAAAACATCTGGAAACATTTTGATTTAATACCTTAAAATATGCTCGGAAATAAATAAAATGAGTTATTTTATAAGAAACTAGTGGATATGCCGCCGTCGCCCGGTTTAAAATGCAGCATGCAAAATCTAAGAAGGTTTCTTTTTGTAAGAACAATGAAATAGGTGAGCCTTAAACGATAATTCATTGTTAATCGTAATCTGTGTTGGAAAATACTCAAATTTAAATGCGTTAAATTTTATCAATTTGGATGCTTAAAGGCTTATCTCTATTACTCTATCTATTCAAAATTTAAAGAAAATAGTCATTTTGAGACAAAAAATTTGAATTTTGAGCTTGTTGGATTTTTTACAAATTTCAAAACCTCGCCTATGTGAACTCTAGAGCATCAAGGAACCTCTATCAAGTGTGATGAAAATTCGACAAAGACTGGATTTGTATATGGAACAAACATACAAACAAATATACATACATCCATTTTTACTTCCTTTTACGTAGTAAAAGTATTGTGATCGTGAAAAATTTTTTCCTCAAATTTGGGTCAAAATTTTGATTTTGCTCACCCCGGAATGAATGTTGAGTCGTTTTTTCGACCTGTCAGCACGTGCATATGTACTTATGTACCTGCCAACATATAATGAGCCGAAAAATCATTTTCAACCACCCCCGAGTTAGTTACGACGAGTTTTCTAGTGACATCTGTATGTACGTATGATGTGTGTCGCATAACTCAAAAACTATATGCTGTAGATGATTCTAGTTTGGTATGTAGGCTCTGAGGGGGGGTCTAGTTGTGCATCTCCCCTTGTGGTTGCATTCGAATGCTCCGTGTTTTACCCCTTTTTTGGCGCAAATCAGTGTTAATTTCAATGCAGATGAATTGGCACGACCACTTGCCGATATATCGCCAAGCTTTTGGTCGCCAAATGTTTGAAGCCAAGTTAGCGACAAATTTGGCAAAAAAATTTTTTTTGAATTTGGGTTCAATTTGGCGCTATTGGCGATATTTTGCGAAAAATCCACTGAATGATGTTAAAATCGGCAATATTTAGAATATTAATCACTGTAAAACATTTGTTTTGCATTGTTTCGTGGCAAACTAGGGGTGTAAATGTTCGAATTGCTATCTTGCTCACTCCTAGCACTATTTTAACACTAAGGCATCTACAAAGAAATTTACATGTAAAAGGAAGTAGTGTGGGACCCATACCTGATTTTTATATACTGTCCTCCCACTTAATCGGGTAATGGATAAACGAATACCCCGCCTATACGAATAAAATTTCTTTGAATCAAGTTTTATTCACTTTATAGATTTCACGAGAAATAAGTTTGGTAAAACCCTCCCCGAAACTAAGGTATGGTTACGTCCCTGTAATATATATATATATAATTTTTCGAGGACAAAAATTGTACGAAACACACAGTTGCATTGCTTTTAACAAAGCAGATGTAGCACAAAAATTAAAACTGAAAGACGCTTTTGTTAATAGAGAAAACTAAGTAATTTTACAGGCACATAAACAATTCAAGCACAGCATTTCTGGTGCAAAACTTTCAAGTTTTTTCCACAATGTAAGAAATACAATTATTTGCGGCAGCACAAGGAGCATTAATTACCTATTGATACTTCGTCTTCAGTTAAGGGTTCCTTTCGTTTAGGCATATTTACCTCTACATTTAAATACTTTCATTACCAACACACATTTCTCAAACAAATGTTGATATTGGTATTTTATGGCTAATGAGCCGACAAACTGGTTGACGGTTGAATAGCTACAGAGTTATTCGGCCCCACTGATCTCCAATAAATTTGGCGTCAGTTGTTTGGCGTAAACAGGGCTGCGGAGTCGGAGTCGGAGTCGGAGTCGGACTAATTTTGGACCAAAGGAGTCGGAGTCGGAGTCGCTGAAAAACATGTCGACTCCGACCACCTCCGATTTGGAGGAAATTTTATGGAGGTGAAAACATAGCTTTGAAAGTAACAGATACAAATTTTCAGCGTCCAATATCCAAATCCTAAGCATCTAGGATCATTAAAAAGGGCTTCAAATGGTGGGTCTTTGCAGCAAAAATGCAATGTGTTAAAATAAAGTCTGACCATTTAACAAGAAAAGGATTAGTTTTGTACGGAGTCAAATGACAAGAGCGGCACTTGTCTATTGCTCTGGAGAAAATGGACTTTTTGAGAGGTCACAGTGCCCTCCGAGAATTGAGGTAAATGTGGTGAAATTACCTGCGAGAATTCTTGAGAAAATTGATTTTTTTGAGAGGTCATAATGACCTCTCATGACCTCCTGGGATACCCCAGCTTGCTATCCCCCCCCCCCTAAAGTGAGTCTGGCTACGACCATGAATAAAAATGAAACTTTTTAAAATGGACTTAATTTTTCAACCTTTGTTTAGGAATTTTCCCTCTTCATATTTAGGTTTAAAAAAAATTTAAAAAAAGCTGGAGTCGGGAGTCGGAAGTTTTAAAATCCCGGAGATTTTTCCTCCGACTCCGCAGCCCTGGGCGTAAATGCTATTTCTCGGGAGCTGCAATTTGTTGCGCATTGCGTTGTTATTCACCAAATTCCTGGTCATATTTACTCTTTTCTCCAGCAGGTGGCAGGGCTATCCAGGTTCGAGAGTTATTTCCGCCAGAAGTCTTCTTTCTATTGCTAGCTACGGGAGATTGCTTTGTTGACCTGCTATTTCATTAAAGTTTTTTGATTTATCAAGAATTTCAAAGGCTCTAAATTTTCGTAAGAATAGTAGATGTTATTCTGCTCTCGGGTGATAGATTAAAGCATAAATGAGCAGGAAATCTGCAACGTACCTATAGTGCAGTAGCAGCAACGTGCTTTTTGCATAGCAACGGAGCTTAGCAACCGTTCCTGGTGGACAAGCAACTCCATGTTTACCGTATGTGTAGCATGGTATTGCGAGTGCGCAGTTGTTTTTTTAGCCTTTTTTTAAGTGTAAAATGTATTCCGAGTCTTGTGAAAGCCTTCATAACGAAGCAAAAAGAAGATACATTGATAAAATCAAGATCATTAACAATTAGGATCCGTATTTATTAAGCAAAAATGAATTTTAAACTGATGCGCGTCTAACTTGCCGTACAAATACGAAGAAAAATAAAATATTTTTGGAAAAAAAAAATTGAACCGACTTCGGAACTTCACTCGGCAAGTGTTCTAAAAAGTAAAAAATAATTTTATTCTTTGAACACCACCGACACTACATTTAAACATAAGTTTTGAAGTCGGTGCAAAAACACTATATAGAATCATACGAAACTATAATTTAACTATATATATAAATTGCAATGAATCCAGGTTCTTTAATCGCATTCGCATACACTACATTGACAACCACATATTTATGTAATGGTTCAAATATTCAGCTCTTAATTTTCAATGGTTTCTCTGAAAAAATGTTGGCAAAACATCGGTAGTTAAACATCATTTCACCTATAGTTTTTGCACCGACTTCAAAACTTATGTTTAAATGTAGTGTCGGTGGTGTTCAAAGAATAAAATTATTTTTTACTTTTTAGAACACTTGCCGAGTGAAGTTCCGAAGTCGGTTCAATTTTTTTTCCAAAAATATTTTATTTTATTCTTTTTAGTGTAAATGTACATATGAAATAAGGTAATGTTTCCATTACAAAACTACACCTAATTTGCTTAAGCAAATGCTTCATAAAATAAACTATGTAAGGAAAAAAAAGAAAGAAAGTATCAACCATCTAAAATTTTAAACGATTGACACTAAAAAATAATCCTTGTTATTCTCTGGTATTTATTTGTGTAGTAGTTTAATCAAAGGCTAAATATTAACGGCTTTTCAACTAATTTATATTTCAAAACAACACTAGATGCTGGCGGTTCATAAAATTTTACGACGTATTACGTACGTGGCACGCTAATGAGTTTCATGTTTGCTTCAGTTAAGCCTTCATTCAACATTTTCATTATAATAACTGTTTCATATCAATCACATTTTGTAACAATGTATTTCATATTTAATCATTTAGGACAAATCGCTTTAAATTTGAGCAAAAATTTGGAGATTTTCCTCACTTTCCTCAGAATTCCTTTATCAAAACTTATGTAAATTAAGACTAATAAAACCTGAAATATTACGAATCAATTAGTACCTGGTACGACTTTCAGTTCGTTGGAGTTAAGGAGAAAAAAGCAGGACATAGAAAGATACTCGGTTTAAAATTTTCAAAAAGACCATAGAAATGAATTTCATTATGCAATCCCGAGAAGCCTGGCGTTAAAAATGGTCATTATTACGATTACTGTGATCCCAATTTCTTTTTCGAAAGATTTCTGCAGGTTCCCGTTATCGAACCTGGACCACGAGAGGATGGGACCAATCGGAAAGAAAGACCTTTCGAACAAAAAAAGAAGTTTTGAAATCGGTCCAGGCATCTTCGAGTAATCTTGTAACATACAAAAAAAAAAAAAATTCTCCGGCGAATTGTATAACCTCCTCCTTTGTTGAAGTCGGTTAAAAAGAAGGATCGATAGCTCCACAGTTTATGAATATTTAATGCATTAAAAACAATCAAAACAAGCATATTATCTGACAGTTTGTTGTTATTCTACTCAGTGGTTAAAAAGAAGAGAGTTTAGTAAATAATACTTTTAAAAATGATTAATGCGTTGAAAATGAAACATCGGTATGAAATACAAACAAAACTGAACAAAGAACAGCCAAAATAAGTCAAATCAACAAGAAAAAAGATTACAGAGTGAATCATCTGTAAGAAAAGCAGACGACGATTCGAGTATGTTTAGCTGTTATCCGCACGTGGTGTTTGTTTGTCTACCAGGGTGATGTCAGCTGCTACTGCCCTATAGCAATGTAGATCTGTATGGCTTTTAAATGCAGCCTTTGTGCAAACAATATTTTTGTTCACAAGATACTCATAAATGTCGATCATTGAGATCGCCGGCAATGACTGAGTAAGGAAGAATCGTTTTCTTAAGGCCCCTATATAGACGAGCCGGCGCATCAAGATTAAGTTTCACCACTTTGGATCCAGCGCGTGTTTGTGTGCTTGAGTGGTTGTCTTTTCTGGCCAGTAATCGCGTTTTGGTAATTTTTCACTGTGAGCAATTATTAGCGGCACGTGGATTTGGCAAAGATTAGCAATACGCCAAAACTTTTTTCTGGTAACCCTACTCCGCAACAATGAAAAGTTGAAAGTAAAAGTTAAGGAATTGGATCCAAAAAAGTGGTGAAACTTAATCTTGATGCGTCGGCCTATCTATATAGCGGCTCTACGTTTCCTTATAGGGCAAGGGCAGTAGCAGTTACGTGCTTTTGCATAGCAACGGAACCTAGCAACCGTTCCTGGTGGACAAGCAACTCTATGTTTACCGTATGTGTAGCTAGCATCGTATTGCGAGTGCGCAGTTATTTTTTCGGCCTTTTTTTAAGGGTAAAATCTGTACCTCAGAACCAGACTAACGTAAGTCCATTTTCGTCATTTTTCAGTAGAGGGAAAAACGATGTATTCGACAATCATTTTTCCCCTCTACCGAAAAATGACGAAAAAGGACTTACGTTAGTCTGGTTCTGAGGTACAGAAATGTATTCCGAGTCTTTGATAACGAAGCAAAAGGAAGATACATTGATAAAATCAAGATCATTAACATTTAGGATCCGTATTTGTTAAGCAAAAACGAATTTTAAACTGATGCGCGTCTAACTTGGCGTACAAATACAAAAAAAGAAGGATCGATAGCTCCACAGTTCATGAATTTTTAATGAATTAAGCACAATCAAGTCCTATCAAAACAAGCATATTCGCAGACAGTTTGTTATTATTCTACTCAGTGATTAAAAACACGAAGAGTTTAGTAAGTAATACTTTTTTAAAATGATTGATGCGTTGGAAATGAAATACCAGTATGAAACACAAACAAAACAAGCCAAAACTGAAGAAAAAAGGCCGAAATAACAGTCAAATCTACAAGGAAAAAAAATCAGAAAGCAAATCATCGGTGAGAAAAGCAGACGACGTTTCGACTATGTTTAGCTGTCATCAGCACGTGGTGTTTGTTTGTCTACCAGGATGACGTCAGTTGCTATTGCCCTATATTTCTATCTAAGGCAGGAATTCAAGTGAAACAGGCGTTCGCAAATTGCAATCGCTACTGGAAGTGAATTACATTAGAACCTTTCTTGATAAAAACATCGTGACGTTTGCCTGTGAAAAACGAGCTAGATAAAACGTCACAGCCTACTTGGCGAATAAGAGGAGATCGCTGACTGCTTGTGAGCTCTTATTGACTCCACCGGTAGTGACGAAGGTTACAGTCGTTGAAAGACAATTTCTGCAAATAGCGAAACTTATCGCTTTCATTTAATGCATTAAAATATGCGGAAGACATTATAGTACTTTTGTAATAAAAAAACAATACCACCTGAACACTAAACACCAATCTTTACAATGGAGTTTCGCGCTTAACCGGAAACTCGATGCGAGCATGTGACGTCATGTTCTCTGACGTAAGGGGTTTGTTTGTTTTTTTAGGATATTTGGTGAATATCAGATTTCGAGAACGGGTTAAGATTTAGTTTAACAATAGCACATAATGCCGACCTCTAGTGCATATAATTGCTCTTACAAGCATGAAAAATTCAAAAATTTTGAGATATTTATTATATGCTACCGTAACTCGACTAATTTTTAGTACTTAAATTATTTGTGAACATTTTTGTTGCTCTTTTATACCGTGTAAAATTCACATTAAAAAAAATAAAAAAAATCTATATTCATATTAATATATACACTGAAGTGACAAAAGTCATGGGATAGCAATATGCAAATTTTCAGATGGCAGTAGCATCGCATAGAACAGGTATAAATGCGCAGTGCTTTTACAGAGCTTTCATTTCTGTTCAAGTTATTCATGTGAAGAGGTTTTAACGTGATGATGACCGCACGACGTGAATTAACAGACTTTGAACGCGGAATGTTAGTTGGAGCTAGACGCATGGGTCATGCCATTTCGGAAATCGTTAGAGAATTCAACATTCCCAGATCCACTGTGTCAAGAGTGTGCCGAGAGTATGAAATTTCAGGCATAACTTCCCACCATGGACAGCGCAGTGGTCGACCGCCTGCACTTAAAGATCGAAACCGGCGACGTCTGCAAAGAGTCGTAAATTCTAACAGACAAGCAACACTGCGTCAAATCACCGTAGAAATCAATGTGGGACGTACAATGGACGTGTCTGCTAGAACTGTGCGGAGAAATTTGGATTTCTTGGGCTATTCCAGCAGAAGACCGACTCGAGTGCCTTTACTGACAGAACGACATCGCTTGCAGCGACTCTCGTGGGCACGTGAGCATATCGGTTGGTCCCTAGATGAATGGAAAACCGTGGCCTGGTCCGATGAGTCACGATTTCAGCTGGTAAGAACAGATGGTAGGGTTCGAGTGTGGCGCAGACCCCACGAAGCCATGGACCCAAACTGTCAGCAAGGCACTGTTCAAGCTGGTGGTGGCTCCGTAATGGTGTGGGCTGTTTTTTCATGGCATGGACTTGGTCCTCTAGTGCGACTGGACCGAACATTGACTGGAAATGCTTATGTGCAGCTACTTGGAGATCACTTGCAGCCATTCATGGACTTCATGTACCCAAACAACGATGGGATTTTTATGGATGACAATGCGCCATGTCACCGGGCCACAACTGTTCGCAATTGGTTTGAAGAAAATTCTGGACAATTCCAACGAATGATTTGGCCACCTAGATCGCCCGACATGAATCCCATTGAGCATTTATGGGACACCATCGAGAGGTCTGTTCGTGCCCAAAATCCTGCCCCATCAACGCTTTCACAATTATGGACGTCTATCGAGACAGCATGGCTCAATATTCCTGCAGAAGACTTCCAACGACTTGTTGAGTCCATGCCACGTCGAGTTGTTGCACTTCGCCGGGCAAAAGGAGGGCCGACACGATATTAAGAGGTATCCCATGACTTTTGTCACTTCAGTGTATATATTGTTCATATTTAAAACATTTCGCATTCCCGCAAAGTATTTCGTTTTTCTCTAAATTTGTTCTAATTTATTTATGCACCGAAAAATCCAGATTTTTTTCTTAAAAATCCAATTATTTCTGGAGAAAAGTAACACGTTTTCTCCTCTTTTTTACTTTTGCATATCAGCGTCAAATCCATTTGATTGCAGAAATCGTCTCATTCAAAAATTTTCACTGCTAACGACCCCTTAGTAAAAAAAAAAAAAAAAAAAATCTGAAAACTTGTCATGATTCGCTGAAATTTTCAATTGCTTCGCATCTTTTAAAAATTTGAACTATTTTGAAAATCAGAATTTATTTTAACATATGCTATCAGTTAGCTCAAATCTGCCTATTTTATTTTTATTTCAAGTTATTTTTTAAACGTAATTTTAGATATTAAATTATTTAGTGGAAACACACTTTTAAATGTCAAGAGATTTATCTCTAAATCGTTCAAATATTTCTATGGCCTTTTTATTTTGTCATTAAAACTTTATTAGTTTTTCTTTTCCTTCCTTTTTTTAGGAAGAGGGAGGGAGGGGGATGCTTATTACATATGCTGCTGCACAGTGGCGTATATAGGTTTTTATATCGGAGGGGGCCCATATAATCAAGCTTAGCCCCCCCCCCAACTTTCTTTTTCTTTCTTTTTTTTTTTTTTTTGCTATTACTGTAAGACAGGTAGAAATTTTCAAATTGAATTAAAATATTGCAATTTTTGGAAAAGATAGAAAATTACGACATTTTAGATTCCCTCCAAAACTTTCTCAAAATGGAAATTATTTATGCTTCCTTTGATGACGTTGGAGGATCAAGACTCCTCTGGGAAACTTACTGAAACTTAAATTCTAAACACGCTTTTTTAGGCTATCTTTAGTGACGTTAAAGGAATTGAGAAGGCAGGATTTGGGCGCTGTGCCCCGAAATTTTGCGGCATTGAAGCTTCAAGAATGCAAATTTAAGCTCTATTTTTTTTTAACTGAAGGTTCAAAATTTTACTTTTAGCAGAGGTGCCCATTACCCCCAAGAGCAAAAACTTATCATCCAAAAATTCCACGAAGATCCCTCTAAAAACGAGAGCCACACGTGAAAGAAAAAGAAAACAACAACCTTTAAAAACATACCCCTTAAAAATAATTCAATAGTGCCGCTTACGCCATGATTCTTGATAGGAACAATTGCTTTTAGGCTTTGTCTGACAACATTTAGGATTAGGATAAAAAAAGGATTTAGGAGGGTCTCTTCCGGAAATTTTTGGGCATAGAGACTATAATTCGGGAGCTCTCTCGTTTCTAAAAACACATTTTAGAGCTAAAGACTATAGAAAAGTAAGGGGGATATCAACTTCCGTTAACTGTTTGAATTTTAAATCTCTAAAATGCCATTTGAGGCAATGTTTGACCAAGGTATTGAAGAAGAAGCGGTAAAAGAACTCTCTTCCGAAAATTTTTGGATATTGAAGTCTTGAAACTGCAATTAAATTACAGGTTGTAAAAGAGAAATTTTAAGATCTCTTTGGACTCTTTAAGGGGGTCATGAGATTTCTTTGAATTCATGCTTGGCGGATATACGGGCTTCGACATCCTACCCTAAACCCGCCACTGAGAGGCACTCTATTCTTTAATTTCACCACTGGTAAAGAGATTGAAAATTACATGCCCCTTCCAGCTCGGCCGGCTTGGACTTCTACCTCTTTTCGATTTTTTTGTTTGTTTTGTTTTGTTTTGCTTTGTTCAGCTGAAAGCTTGGAAATTATTGGTGAAAAAACTATAACCGAAAATGATTGCACTTTATTTTCAATTTCTTGCAGGGAGGACTTACACTTTATTTTAAATTTCTTGCCGGGGAGGAATGATTACACTTTATTTTAAATTTATTGAGTGTAGCATTATTTTGAAGATTGAAAATTACATGCCCCTTCCAGCTCGGCCGGCTTGGACTTCTACCTTTATTCGATTTTTTTTTTGTTTTGCTTTGTTCAGCCAAGGCTTCACTAGATAGCGTTTTATACGCTATCTAGTGAAGCCTTGGTTCAGTTGAAATCTTGGAAATTATTATTGGTGAAAAAACTATAACCGAAAATGATTGCACTTTATTTTTAATTTCTTGCAGGGAGGACTTACACTTTATTTTAAATTTCTTGCCGGGGAGGAATGATTACACTTTATTTTAAACTAGCCGGGTACCCGTCCCTGCCCGGGTTTCTGTGGGTGTAGGGTAGTTTAGCATTTTTTGTGTGCTTAGCATTTTTTGTGTCCTCAGTCAGAAGTTTCGTTAGGACCTCCGGTGGAGGTTGTAGTGCTTGCAACCTGACCTTGCCATTAGTGCAGCACATACCTGGGGTCTCACCTGGCCATTTCATGGCACCACAAAATGTACACACATTATCCATTTTGCCAATAGTGACCTTGTTGTTGGAATTGTAGTCGTTGGTAGAGCTGTAAGAGAAGGCCCCTCTAAACCATTCAATGTTTTGAGCTAAAAAGTGCTGCGGGTGCCGTCTGCGAGTCTCTCGTCGCCGATGATCCCTGCTTCGGCCACGATTTTGCTGTAGCCGTTGATCCCTGGCTTCTGGTATCCCATTAGCCCGCTCCAAGCGCTTGCGTTTCCCATCTGGTGTAGTAGAATCTAGTGCGGAGCGTTTTCTTGGCATCAAGAAAAATGGTAAAAAAAATTAAATAGTCAAAATTCGTATCAAATTTTCCGAAATTGGAAATTTAGATTTCAGTTTTCATCCTAACCTTAGAGCACACGAATCCAGGCTGTATTAAACTTATGCAGCTTCCAGAATAGGAAAAAATATGCTTTTTTGCCAATATGTTAAAGCCAAATTGGTAAAAACAACTGTTGTGATTCAGAAATTTTTTTCACAATAAACACTTTCCATTTTCTATGTGTTGCCGAAATCAATTCCCTTTTAATTACCACGTTAGCGATTATTGGCATAAATGAATATAAAAATCCTAAGAAAGCAATAAATTTCATACTTACTCCAGCGAAGCCTAGGTTCAAAATTTTCACCATGATTACTATTAATATTGTTGTTGCATGGCAACCAAATTTTTGCAACAATGCACTGAAAATTTGATTATTTAATGGGGAAATTAAATGAAATTTACTATTTTCCATAATAACTTTTTTAAACTAAGCTTTTTAGAAATAAATTATAGCTTATCCTGCTCTCTGTTACTGTAGCTATCTAACGGTGCAAAAATGGTTAAAATCGGTCCAGTAGTTTGGAAGATTACCCCGGACATACGGTTTCAGAAGTAGTCTTTTATGTATATAGATTTATTGAGTGTAGCATTATTTTAAAGACTCTTATTTCCTGACTGATTAGAAAACAAGAAGTTCTGTCAAGAACTAAACGAGCCTACTTTCCCGTACATCGACATCGGCATTCTAGCATCTGATCAATATTCTCCTGATCATCTGAGACTAAACATTATGTCAAACATACCTTTTTAGCACTTAAAGCTGATTTCTAAAAGCAAAATATACCCCTCTCATCAGATGAAATAGAGACATAAAAAGTAAATAAATGAATAAATGAAGTTTTGTCGCACCTTTTAAAGAATGTAACTGTTACAGTTCTTCCGCAGAAAAATTCCTCAGTCGTTTTCAAAAAAAAAAAAAAAAAAAAATTAAAAGTACAAAGTACATCAAAACACATTTTATCAAAGAAAGGAAAAAAAACTCGTCCGTCGATAAAATGTCTCGATTTTCACTTTTAAACCGTTGCCAGTTGTTAAATATAAATAAAGAATAAAATGCCCTCGTGAATGAAACACTTTTGTTACAAAAAAAATCGTCTGCCAAAAAAAAAAAATAATAGTAATAAATACAATAACACAAATGAATAAATAAACAAAAAATCGTCTGCACAGTCAGTCATTTTTTTCTGAGCCTGCAGTTCCGCCATGTTTGTGGAGTCGGAGTCGGAATCAGAGTCCTCACAGAAGATTATTCAGAAAAGTACTTTACAAACATTATTTATCAAAACCATTTTTTTTACAAAGTTAGTTTGAAGGAAATCCGACTTTAAGTTCCAGGATCAACATTCAACTTAAATTCCCCGTAGGCGCTAATGTTAAATTTTTTCTGAACGGTTCAATATTGAACGAAAAATGGTTCAAACCAAAAAGCGAAATAAGGGAATGAACCTCTCCGAGATCTTTCAAACAAAAAAAAGTTTATTCCATTCGGATGGTTCACTCAGAAGTTATTAGGTGGGGAAAGGTTGCTTGAACGGTTCAATGTTGAACGAAAAATGTTCAAATTGAAAATTTAAATACTGTAATGAAGTATCCTTGCTGAGATCCTTCGAACAAAAAAAAAAGTTTATTTAAATCGGACTGTTCACTCAAAAATTATTAGGGGTGACAGCTTGCTTGAGCGGTTCAATGTTGAACGAAAAATTGTTCAATTCGGAAATGTAAATACGGGAATGAAGTATCCTTGATAAGATCTTTCGAACAAAAAAAAGTTTGTTGAAATCGGACTGTTCACTCAAAAGTTAGCATCGCGGGACAGGTTGTTTGAACGGTTCAAAGTTGAACCAAAAATTGTTCAAATCGAAAAATCAAATATGGGAATGAGTTGTACTCGCCGAAATCTTTCCAACAAAAAAAAGTTTGTTCAAATCGGAATGTTCATTCAAAAGTTATTAGGGGGGAAAGGTTGCTTGAACGGTTCAATGTTGAACTAAAATTGTTCAACTCGAAAAATCAAATATGGGAATGAGTTGTAATCGCTGAGATCTATCCAACAAAAAAAAGTTTGTTCAAATCGGAATGTTCATTCAAAAGTTATTAGGGGGGAAAGGTTGCTTGAACGGTTCAATGTTGAACAAAAAATTGTTCAAATCGAAAATGTAGATACAGGAATGAAGTATCCTTGAAAAGATCTTTCGAACAAAAAAAAGTTTGTTCCAATCGGACTGTTCACTCAAAAGTTAGCATCGCGGGACAGGTTGTTTGAACGGCTCAAAGTTGAACTAAAAATTGTTCAAATCGAAAAATCAAATATGGGAATGAGCTGTACTCGCCGAGATCTTTCCAACAAAAAAAAGTTTGTCCAAATCGGAATATTCATTCAAAAGTTATTAGGGGGGGACAGACAGACCGACCGACAGACCGACACACAGACCGACACACAAATTCCCCATCTCAATACCCTACTTTCAAATTTTTAATTTTTCGATATTCATTTTACCTTTTTATTTTTTTAACTTGGCGATATTTTTTGGGCTTGGCGATATTTTTTGGACTTGGCGATATTTTTTGGGCTTGGCGATATTTTTTGGACTTGGCGATATTTTTTGGGCTTGGCGATATTTTTTGGACTTGGCGATATTTTTTGGGCTTGGCGATATTTTTTGGACTTGGCGATATTTTTTGGGCTTGGCGATATTTTTTGGACTTGGCGATATTTTTTGGGCTTGGCGATATTTTTTGGACTTGGCGGTATTTTTTAGGCTTGGCGATATTTTTTGGACTTGGCGATATTTTTTGGACTTGGCGATATTTTTTGGGCTTGGCGATATTTTTTGGACTTGGCGATATTTTTTGGACTTGGCGATATTTTTTGGACTTGGCGATATTTTTTGGACTTGGCGATATTTTTTGGGCTTGGCGATATTTTTTGGACTTGGCGATATTTTTTGGGCTTGGCGATATTTTTTGGACTTGGCGATATTTTTGGACTTGGCGATATTTTTTGGGCTTGGCGATATTTTTGGACTTGGCGATATTTTTTGGACTTGGCGATATTTTTTGGACTTGGCGATATTTTTTAGGCTTGGCGATATTTTTTGGGCTCGTTTAAGTTGGACTGTTCACTCAAAAGTTATTAGGGGTGAGAGCTTGTTTGAACGGTTCAATGTTGAACGAAAAATTGTTCAAATCGAAAATGTAGATACGGGAATGAAGTATCCTTGAAAAGATCTTTCGAACAAAAAAAAGTTTGTTCAAATCGGACTGTTCATTCAAAAGTTAGTATCGCGGGACCGGTTGTTTGAACGGCTCAAAGTTGTACCAAAAATTGTTCAAATCAAAAAATCAAATATGGGAATGAGCTGTACTCGCCGAGATCTTTCCAACAAAAAAAAGTTCGTCCAAATCGGAATGTTCATTCAAAAGTTATTAGGGGGGGACAGACAGACCGACAGACCGACCGACCGACCGACCGACAGACCGACCGACAGACCGACACACAAATTCCCCATCTCAATACCCTACTTTCAAATTTTTAATTTTTCGATATTTATTTCATTTTTTTGTTTCTTTTTGACTTTTTTTTACTTGGCGATATTTTTTGAACTTGGCGATATTTTTTGGACTTGGCGATATTTTTTGGACTTGGCGACATTTTTTAGATGCATTAAGCCAATTTTAATGCTTTTTTCGTCTCTTTTATTTTTAACGGGAAAGTAGGCTAAAAAGGGCGAATGAGAAGAAAGAGAGAAACGTAATTTGCTGACTAATAAGCTACATGTGTTGAATATTTTTCATTTAAAGATTTCCATTCAAAATGATTAGGATTTTTTCTATGCGTTTTCTAATTGAAATATCTTCATTTTCCCAAGACACATTCTTTTTTTCTCTTGAGTAAAGCGCAAGGGCTCCCTGGCACTCTTGGGTGTCATCACTGCCTGGTGCCATCTAATGAATTACTATTAGCAATAATTATTTATTTATTAATGTATTTCAAGTTAAAAGTATGTAAATAATTTAATAGTTAACTTAACCGAATAATAATAACTGCCTTTATTTAAAAAAAAAAGAAATCCGAATTTTTTCTCAGGGGGGGTATTGGAGGGAAAGACCCTCTGCGGCCCTTCCTTACATACACCTTTGAAAACAAAGTTAATAGAGAGTGACCTTTTTTCTTAAGGATTTTTTTTTCTTTTGAGCAAACACGAACCGAACACCTACTTTTGAAAAAATCTTTCTCGATTTCGGGGAGGGGGGGATTTCGGGGGTGGCCCTCGCCCCCCTTAAGTACGCTCTTGCTCTGCAGTTGAAACACACTGAAGGTGAAGTAAATTAATGGTTATACAGTGGCGGCTGCTAATATGACAATGAATCACGTTTGCTCTAAACAGTTTTGATTCAATTAAGATGCTAATTCAATAAAGTTGGATTTTTATCTTTCTTTCATAATTTGACTCATTAAGGCTACAGTGGACAAATAAAATTGATTTTTTTCAATTATTGATTTATATGTCTAAAACTTTGTGTGCTTGTATTACTGTATATTTACTACATCTAAAAGCATAAAAAACACAAATTGGTGCAAAAACAATGAATACTTTTTTTCAAATTTCAAATTTAAATGTTTTTTTAACAAAATTTCAAAATGTTCCAGGCGTCACAATTTTTTTTCAAACTTTGAATTTCCACCTTATTTCCAATCATTAGGCATGATTGCATAAAACAATGCATTACATGCAATGTTTTATGTGGTAGTTTATAAAAGATGGCTGAAAATGAAAATTTATATGATTTTTTCAACAGAAAATTTTTATTTTCAGCTCTCTTTTATAAACTATCTCATAAAACATTGCATGTAATGCATTGCTTTGAGCAATCATGCCTGATGATTGGAAATTAAGTGAAAATTCAAAGTTTGAAAAAAAATTGTGACGCCTGGAACATTTTGAAATTTTGTTAAAAAAATATTTAAATTTGAAATTTGAAAAAAATATATTCATTGTTTTTGCACTAATTTGTGTTTTTTATGCTTTTAGATGCAGTAAATATACAATAATACAAGCACACAAAGTTTTAGACACATAAATCGATAATTGAAAAAAATCAATTTTATTTGTCCACTGTAGCCTTAAAGCATTTTAATTTTCCCTATACTGGTAAAAGTTAACGTGTTTGTAAGAAGGGCAAATGAGAATAAAGGAACGCCACTCCCGGAAATATTTATTTAATTTCATATTATATCCCCCCCCCTCCCCAATATTATATTATAATGAAAATAATGCAAATTTAAAGTAAATAGGTTTCAAGTCGTGGACAAAGTATTCCTTCAAAATCTTATATTTACTCCTACAAAACTCCTTCAAAATTGAGTATGAAACCTGACATACGCAGGTTTAAATTAGAGGTTTTAATTTACTTTTGGGACATACCATGTCTAATGATCGACAATCTGAGAAAATTTTCCCCTCAAACGTTTGTATTGCTTTAAAATTTGGCTCATCAATTGCACCCTTTTAGGTGATCATAAGTCCCAATTTTTAGAATTTTATCTCTTTTATTTTTTTGTCTATGAGACTTTGATTTTTGGAAAACCCCTCTTTTTACTTTCTTCTATATCTATTATATAGAAGAAAGTATTGATTTCGTGAAAATTTTCGAATGTCGAATTTTGACGGATTTGCAAGTTTTGAGGTGCGCTGAGTCCATTTCGACCATTTTTGGAAAATGTCTGTCTGTGTGTGTGTCTGTCTGTGTGTGAGTCTGTATGTGTGTGACCAGTTTTTGTGGCCGCGCTAGAGCAAAAACTACTGCATGAAATCGAACAAAAATTTTTTCACATATGCACCACCATGTGAACTGGTGCACCTGACTTTGTTTAGCGAATTCCTCCAAGGGGGGTGGAGCAATCGCACGTGTTCTGCGCGTGGGTGATTACTATATCTCAGGAAGTAACCGGCGGAATCAAACGAAAATTGGTCCATAGGAAGACCCTACCGAGTACAGGTGCTGATTCAATTTGCGTGTCAATATCTCGAAGGGGGGTGGAGCAATCGCACGTGTTCTGCGCGGGGGTGATTGCTATATCTCAGGAAGTAACAAGCGGAATCAAACGAAAATTGGTCCATAGGTAGACCCTATAGAGTACAGGTGCTGATTCAATTTGTGTGTCAGTATCTTGAAGGGGGGTGGAGAAATCAAAAGTGCTTATTTTGTCATTGCACCTACTGTATCTCGAGAAATATTGCTGAGATTTGAATAAAATTTAGAATAACACTAACCCAATAAGGAAGCAAGCATCGATTAAATTTTGGCGCCAATCGCCCCAGGGGGAGGGTGGGGTGATTTTTGCGCTTAGTCAACAATGCGAAAAATCAATTCATTAAAAAATAGCTTTCACGCTATTTAATTATCAAAATAGCTGAAAACTTTCAATGATTTGAAATTTTTAACTGCTGCCAATTTCTTTTTACTAACAAATAAAATGTTTGCAATTAATCTAAACAAGGCTTTTGCAATGATTTCCAATTTCGCTCATTGATTCTGCATTTGCAGGCTTATTACGATAATTGGGAAATTGGAGCTGTTTCCAATTATTCGGGCGAGTACGTATTTTATTTTGTAACTGGAATTCATAAGATAGATATAGAAGAAAGTTTCGTGACGGCCACGACAGCTAGTTTGCATGAATGCTTGAACATAAAATGGACCATAACTCAGCACCAAATATAGATAGAACAATTTGGTAAAGGACTTTTTTAAGTACGTTAGTTTCCGTTTAAACATAATATGCAACATGATTAATTTAAAAAAAAATTATTTTTTAAAAAATGAAATTTAAATTTACAATTTAAATTTCTATGAAAACATAAATTTCTTTCAAAAAATTCTTTAAAATTTTTGTGTATTTCACCATTGTTTGCGCAAAATTTTTGGTTGGGATCTCAATGGGATCATATTTTTATAAATTTTTTAATAAAATTTGACAGGAAAAAAAATGATATGTTTCACATTCTATTTATTTACAGGGTGACAAGAAATAACTTGGACACACATCGTACGGTACATTACCTTATTTCATATGTACATTTACACTAAAAAGAATAAAATAAAAATATTTTTGAAAAAAAAAATTGAACCGACTTCGGAACTTCACTCAGTAAGTGCTCTAAAAAGTAAAAAATAATTTTATTCTTTTAACACCATCTACACTACGTTTAAACATAAGTTTTGAAGTCGGTGCAAAAACTATAAATGAAATGATGTTTAACTACATTTTGGCAACATTTTTCAGAGAAACCATTGAAAATTAAGAGCTGAATATTTGTACCATTACATAAATATGTGGTTGTCAATGTAGTGTATGCGAATGCGATTAAAGAACCTGGATTCATTGCAATTTATATACATAGTTAAATTATAGTTTCGTATGATTCTATATAGTGTTTTTGCGCCGACTTCAAAACTTATGTTTAAACGTAGTGTAGATGGTGTTAAAAGAATAAAATTATTTTTTACTTTTTAGAGCACTTACTGAGTGAAGTTCCGAAGTCGGTTCAATTTTTTTTTTCAAAAATATTTTGTCTAATATATTTAAACGTTTTCAAATTGGCTACCGTTAGTATTAATACAGAGCTTTAGACGTGTCACAAAATTTTCGGCTACCGGCCGCAACTCACTCATTGATATTTTATCCCTTTCTTTCCCGAAGAATGGTTGTAGATATGCCAAAGTGTTATCAGGTTTAGTATACACCCTTGTTTCCAAGATGGACCAAACAGAATAATGCATTGGGTTCAAATCTGGGGAATACGGGGGGCCATTCTTCAGCTCCAATGAAGTTTGGAAAATGTGTCTTGCATCAATCTTGAGTGTCTTTTGTGAAAAATCCTGTTGGACGGTCCATCTTTGGTTTTCAAAGAACTTTTGCGAACAAGGTAAGACAACATCATCCAAAATGAGTTTGCGGTATGTTTGCTGATTATTTTTTATTCATTGATCAACAAAAACAAGTGTTGTTTCCCCACTAGCACATATCCCACCCCAAACCATTGCAGATATTGGTAGTTGACGCCGCCAACAATTAAAAAAGTTCCAGGTGCTTCTGCTGACCAAACTCTATCATTATGGCTATTTTGAGTTTGTTCAATTGAGAACAGTTTTTCATTTGTGAAGAGCAATGTTTTCCATTGATCATCTGCGGCCCGCTTAACAGTTCTTTCTTCTTTTGAAGTCTTGTCCGTTTGTTCTTTGCTGCTAGCTTTTAAGTCTCATTCATTTTGTAAGGGAGAAGACCAAGATCAATAATTACCATCAAACGAGTGGTTTCTATACTGATTTTCACCCATCTAGCAACCTTTCTCATTGAAATCCTAGGATTTCGTTAAACTCGCTTTTTGACCACTTTCTGGTCGCTAGATGTGTTGACTGTGCATTTTCTTCTTCTTCCTGACCTGTCACCATCATGTTTGAGTTTTTTTAACCTTTTAATTGTGCAGGAAATCGTGTATTTAGCCACTTTCAATCGTTAAACAATTTCACATTTTTTCGTTTCTTGCTTATGCAATTCAAGTATGGCAGATAGTTTGCGAACAATAATGGTTATCCCAACTAACTCACTTACACCTATTTAGTAGCTTTCTAGGATCGATTCCCTATCACAATATCGTTAAAAATTCAGTGGTATTTACAGATATTTGGTTTGAAACTTCGTCCAAGTTATTTCTTGTCACCCTGTAAATATGAAGTTCTTTTGCTGGTGATGGTTTAACCAGAAGTTCCGTCAAGAACTAAACGAGCCTACTTTCCCGTACACCGACATCGGCATTGTAGCATCTGATCAATATTCTCTTGATTATCTGAAACTGAAAATTATGTCAAACATACCTCTATAGCACTTAAAGCTGATTTCTAAAAGCAAAATATACCCCTCTCATCAGATAAAATAGACACGTAAAAATTAAATAAACGAGTCAATTAAGTTTTGTCGCACCTTTTAAAGAATGTAACTGTTATAGTTCTTCCGTAGAAAAATTCCACAATCGTTTTCAAAAATAAAAAATAAATAAATAAAATAAAAGTACAAAGAACTTCAAAACACATTTTATCAAAAAAAGAAAAAAAAAAACTCGTTCGTTAATAAAATGTCTTGAATTTCATTTTTAATCCGTTGCCAGTTGTTAAATATAAATAAAGAATAAAATGCTATCGTGAATGAAAAATTTTTGTTAGCAAAAAAAAAAAAAAAAATATCGTCTGCCCAAAAAAAAAAATCATAATAATAATAAATTAATCAAAACAAATAAATAAATAAACAAAAAATCGTCTGCCCAGTCAGTCATTTTTTTCTGAGCCTGCATTTCCGCCATGTTTGCGGAGTCGGAGTCGGAATCAGAGTCCTCACAGAAGTTTATTCAGAAAAGTACTTTACAATACATTATTTATCAAAATCATTTTCCTACAAAGTTAGTTTGAAGGAAATCCGCCTTGAAGTTCAGAATCAACATTCAATTTAAATTTTCCAGTAGGCGCTCATGTTAATTTTTTTTCTGAACTGTTCATCATTGAACGAAAAATGGTTCAAATTGAAAAGTGAAATATGGGAATGAGTCTCTACGAGATCTTTCGAACAAAAAAAGTTTATTCAATTCTGACGGTTCATTTAAAAGTTATTAGGTGGAGAAAGGTTGCTTGAACGGTTCAATGTTGAACAAAAAAATGTTCAAATTGAAAATTTAAATACGGTAATGAAGTATCCTTGACGAGATCTTTCGAGCAAAAAAAAGTTTGTTTAAATCGGACTGTTCACTCAAAAGTTATTAGGGGTGAGAGCTTATTTGAACGGTTCAATGTAGAACGAAAAATTGTTCAAATCGAAAATGTAGATACGGGAATGAAGTACCCTTGAAAAGATCTTTCGAACAAAAAAAAGTTTGTTCAAATCGGACTGTTAACTAAAAAGTTAATATCGCGGGCCAGGTTGTTTGAAGGGTTTAAAAGTGCACCAAAAATTATTCAAATCGAAAAATCAAATATGGGAATGAGCTGTACTCGCCGAGATCTTTCCAACAAAAAAAAGTTTGTCCAAATCGGAATGTTCATTCAAAAGTTATTAGGGGGGGACAGACAGACCGACCGACCGACAGACCGACACACAAATTCCCCATCTCAATACCCTACTTTCAAATTTTTAATTTTTCGATATTCATTTTACCTTTTTATTTTTTTAACTTGGCGATATTTTTTGGACTTGGCGATATTTTTTTTCACTTGGCGATATTTTTTTTCACTTGGCGATATTTTTTTTCACTTGGCGATATTTTTTAGATGCATTAAGCCACTTTTAATACTTTTTTCGTCTTTCTTTTATTTTTAACGGGAAAGTAGGCTAAAAAGGATTAAAAGTAAACATTATTATACACTCAGGAACATTGAAAATAGCGACTCAAGAAGAAAGCATCAGATTGATCAGCGACTGCGCCTACAGTGGTGCCAAGCCAGATCAGTGTGAAATGTCCCAGATTGGCAAAACGTTGTGTTTAGTGATGAGTCTCGGTTTGTTTTAGGGACTGATGATAACCGTGTACAGGGGTGGAGTACCCTTGTGAGCGGTACTATTCCTCCCACACTGTTCTACGTCGCACTGCCCGCACAGCTGATGTAATGGTCTGGGGAGCCATATCCTATGATAGCCGGTCCAATCTAATTGTGATGCGTGGAAACTTAACCGGCCAACGTTACGTTGATGATATTCTTTGACCACATGTAGGACCTTTCCTAAATGATCTCCCAGGGGCAATTTTCCAGCAAGATAATGCTTGTCTGCATACAGCAAGAGTTGCTCAAGACTTCCTACGTCATTTTCAGACTCTTCCATGGCCGGCCCACTCCCTCGACTTATCCCCTATAGAGCATGTGTGAGATCAGCTAAAACGTCAGATGCCATCGTGTCACTATGTGCGTGATTTGGAGTTGGTTGTTACAAATTTGTGGGCCCATCTGGCTCAGGACAACATCAGGCGTCTAATCAACTCAATGCCGGACCGTGTGGCGGCATGTATAGCAGCTAGAGGTGGTCCAACGCGCTATTGAAGTTGCTCTGTATTTGTGTCCTTGCACACCCCGTATTCGTTCAATTGTTTTGATTTTGAGATCAAGTGAATCTCTCATCTGTATCATTATGTGTATTAAATTTCATTTCAATCCGATGCTTTCTTCTTGGGTCGCTATTTTCAATGTGCCTGAGTGTACTTAAAGTGAGCTGGCATGAACTTGTAGGTAGTTCAGTCCCCCCCCCCGGCACAACTACTTTTTTTTTCAAAACTGTTCAAAATGTAAAAAAAAAACTCTTTGAAACAAAATGAATAGTAAACTTATTTAAAGTTGGCAAATATGTTTCGTTATAACGAGACAAAGTACCCCCTACCCCCCACCCAAATATGCCAATTATATTTTGTAAGTTCAAGATCTTTTGAACAATTATTAATTTTACGCGAAAAGTAATCTATGAAAATTTGGAAAAGCACTAATTACATGTAATGCAAAATAATAAACTTTATTCATTGGAAAAATTCGATTTTCTTGGTTTCTTAATTTGTTTATGCTATTTATTCGTTTATGTACGAAAAAATATAAAAAATTAATTTTTTGCGTCTTGTTAGTGACCCCTTGCGCGTTGTTGGTGACCCCAAGGACAAAAATAATCTTCAAAGTTGAGCAAAGATTTTAAAATTATTTAAGACAATCCGATATACGGAGAAAAAAATTGACTCTTGTAGCTCTGAAAATGAAGAATGTTTAATCACTTTTTGCGTTAAAACCTTTTAAATATTAAAAATTGGCGTTTTCCCCCGCATTCAAAATCGGGCAAAACGCCGTAGAAACCAATGTTAAAGGATCTCTGCTGGGGTGTAGTGGGGGCGTTGTCTATAGGGTTGCAGGCCTTCATCCTTTCTACCAAGCGGTGACTGGGAGTCGTCTAGAGATCAGTGACAGCGCCACGACCGAAGAGAAGTAGTGGAGGAGCAACTGGTTTAAGGTACCTAGATTTTCATTATTTCTTGCTTTACAACCAGTTTTCAAAGCTTAAATCCATCTAATAACAACATTACAAGGCATAAACATCAGAACTTAAATTGCTGACACGAGTTTCGGAGCTATGAAGGTCTCCTTTTTCAAAATGTAAAACACGAGAGTTTATGAATGAAGAAAGTCATCCGGCTAAGGTTGTGTTTCTTCATTGAATAGTAACAACTATTGTTAATTGTAATCAAGCCCATCACATTTGAACAATCAGGAGGGGAATCCCCCCCCCCCTCTCCAATTTTGAAAATAAAATGTGAAGGCACATTTATGCAAAAATATAAGAGAACATTTTTCATCGCAATATGTTTTGAATTTGACCACTTTTAGTCTAAGATCCCACTAGGGTTGACCTATTCTCATTGAGTTTTCTAAAATTATTAACATTAATGAGGAGTAAAAGTTGCGAATAAAAGGCTAAAGTAAAAGTTTCTTCCTGTTTCAGGTCCCTAATCAGGTTTGTCAAGGACTAAATGGTGCCAAAAAAAGAAAAAAAAAGACTGATTTACCCTCATCGAGTTTCCTAAAACTGTTAACATACATGCAGAGCAGAAGTTTGAAATAAAACGACAATATAGGGTTTTGTCTACCTTTTTCGGATCCCCAACAAGGGTTGTCTGGGGCTAAAAGGTGACAAAAAATGACTGATTTACCCTCATCGAGTTTCTTAGCCCCTGACACCCCTTGTTTAAGCTCCGAGAAAGGTAGACAAAACCTTATGTTGTCGTTTTATTTAAACCCTCATATCTCAATTTATGTTAACAGTTTTAGGAAACTCGATGAGGGTAAATCAGTCATTTTTTGGCACCTTTTAGCCCCAGACAACCCTGATTAAGGATCTGAAACAGGTAGGAACTTTTACTTTATCGTTTTTTTTGCAACTTTTGCTCTTCATTCATGTTAATAATTTCAGGAAACTTGATGAGGGTGGTCAAACCTAGTGGGATCTTGGACTATTTGTCCCGACCCGTCATTTAGGGGGTTCAACTGACCCCCTTTGAAAAATTTATGTTTTATTTACATATAAGTAGGAGTGGTTTTTGTTGCTTTCCTATGAAATGTGCGTTGAGTATACATTATACAACCTTATAGTCCCCTTCTTTTATTCTCCCTTGAACAGGTATAGTAGAACAGGTAATGTATCCAGGGGGGGGGGACACCTGCTGGCCCGGCCCCGAGTCTGAACTGGCCCCCAACTCTCAAAAATAATGTAACACAAAAACTTTTTTTAAGTACAAATTAAACGCGTAAACTTTATCGAAAAGGTTCGGGAACTTTACTAATAATATAAAACTAGGTGACCCGTGCGGAATTCCGCAAAAAAAAAAAAAAAAAAAAAAAATTGTAAAATCTTGTACGTTTGCACAACATCGCCATCAACTGCCGTCGTTCTGACAACTTTTCAAGGAGATCAAAGACACGTTCACTTTTACAACTACTACAAAAGTGATACCATATTTTAAAATCAAATACCCAAGGCTACTACTAAACTAAATACTAACGTTATCGCAAAACTACCATAGTATTTTGAAACTAGCGGTACCCGCACGGCTTTGCCCGTGGTATAAAATTAAAAGTTCATTTGTAAAATAATTAATATAGCAGAAAAAATACTCTATTTTAGTTATAATTCAACTACAATTCCTTCAAAGTATGATATAAAAATTTGGTATGGGCCCTACACTACTTCCTTTTACGTGTACATTTCTTAGTAGATGCCTTAAGTGCTAAAATAGTGCTTGGAGGGAGTAAGATAACAATTCAAACATTTATATCCCTAGTTTGCCACGAAACAATGCAAAAAAATGTTTTACAATGATTAATCTCCAAAATATCGCCGATTTTAACATCATTCAGTGAATTTTTCGCAAAATATCACCAATAGCGCCAAATTGAACCCCCCCCCCAAAAAAAGTTTTTAAAAAAATCGCAAATTTGTCGCCAAATTGGCAAAATATCGCTAATAGCGCCAAATTGAGTCCAAATAAAAAAAAAAATTCGCCAACTTGGCGATATGTCGCCAAATTGGCGACAAATACTTCGCGACCAAAGGCTTGGCGATATATCGCCAAGTGGTCGCGCCAATTTATCTGCATTGAAATTAACACTGATTAACTCCAAAAAAGGGGTAAAGCATCCCCTTGTGACATTCAAATGAAACCCCAACTGGAGATGCACAAAAATAAGCCAAAAGAGAAAATAAGAACAATTTTGTTGCTCACAGAAACCAACAGAAATCTTACCAAAATTTGAAAGAAGAAGAAAGTTTCCTTTCCCAGCTTTAAAAACAAAACAATACATTTTCCGAAATGAAACACTTTAAAAAGAACGTTGCAATGTCACAATTTATACGATATTTGGTTAATCTTTGTGCTTTGGGTACCCCTTTCTCGCTAAATGGGCGATAGACGCTCCTACTACTGTTTCTAAACGTTGCCAAAATCAATATTGCTGAAATGCGAAATCTATAAAAATGGAAAAAAAAATCCGCCAAATCTTTTAATTAAGTCATTAGTATATTGGAAACAGGGTGGCCAGAAAAATACTACGCTCCTTATTTGGGCCGAAAAAATACTACCGTAGTATCAAAAATACTACTTCTGGCAACCCTGGAAAAAGAACGAAACAAAAATAAGTATGAACACGTAACCATAGTAACAGCATGAAAAGTTGATTTCCGTTGATAAAATAATTCATTTCATTAACCATTTTAGAATCGTTTGGCTTGCTTTACTGAAGGTAAGCCTTGAATTCCGGGATTCTAAAAACAATTGTTACAGCTCTCCTGATGATCGTAGAAACTTCGAAAAAACTTCATTTTGTGCAGAAAATTTCAAGCTTTCGAATGACATAAGACTTGAAAATGTGTATAAAATATTTCTTCCCTATTTTATCGAATTTCCGCTAAGAATTCGAATAGAAAAAGAACGAAATGGAATTTTCGAAAAATCGCTTCGAGGTGCAAAACTACATGCTACAAACTAATTTTGTACCAAGTGGCATGAAAATCGACCGAACGGTTTTGGCGCTACGCGCGTAACAGACAGACAGACAGAAGGAAAGACAGAAGGAAAGACAGAGAGACAAACTTTCAGCTTTATTATTAGTAGAGAAGAGACAATAAAAGTTACAATTAAGGTTTACCGAGCTAAGCCTTGGCTTGAAATGTCGCATTTAAAATTGATTTGAACAGTTGAGCAAAAAATTTAACTTTTTCAAACTTCAATCGCTTATAAGTCGCTTAAACGTGGATTTTCGAGATTCTCGTTACGCGGCGCTAGCGGAGAAACATTCTAAAGAACGCATTTTTTTTTAATCTTTCGAATGAAATCAAAATGGAGACGATACGACAATTATTTCGCTAGATAGAGTCAATTTTGTGCCCAAAAATTGAAGTTCGAATAAAAAACGAACCGGCACTTTTTAGAGGGTGGGTCTAATTTTCGTCAATAGCCCGCGGGATAAGCTTCAAAATCATAAATTTTCATGCAATTCGATAAAGAAATGAGCGAGTTTCGACCGGGTATAGGATTCGGCTTAGAGAAATAATATATGGAGATACAAGTAAGTACATATACTTAAAATTGAGAATTGTTGACAGAAAACTATAAGGGTTTAGCACTAGTTATGTCTAAAAAGAAAGCTCGTTTTGTCAGCATTTGAAAGCTAATCATAGCACAGATACAGCTATTCGAGTTTTAAACGAAAAAAAAAAAAAACCTTCATGTTTGATTCTAACCAGTGGCGAACCCATAGGGAAGCTAAGGGGCTTAAGTCCCTCACAGAAGTATGACATTTTGACTAAACCAAACTGCTTGAAATGCGTTTTTTTTTTTTTTTTTTGGACTAAACTTTTGAACTTTTGATAATTTGTCGGAGTTAGCCCCCAACCCTCTTTTTAATGTAGAATAAAGGAAATAATCCTGGAAATAAGTAATAATCCCAGGAAATAATCCTGGATGCGCCCCTGATTCCACCGAAGAGGCAGACTACCCTCTGGCTTAAGGACCCCAATATTTTGGGAACCCCAAATGACTAAATTTGTTTAGTTTCAGCCTTTGAGAAAAAGAAAGCCAATTAGAATTTTTATTTAGCTCCTTTTTCTTCTTCCCCTTACATAAGGTGTGAGGTGCACTACACCCCAAATAATATTTTAAGAGAATACTTGAACACTAGGGTGTCGTCCCCCCCCCCAAAAAAAAAACGAAAGTCGGAATTTTTTGACGTATACCTTCTTGTTTTTTTTTTTTTTTCTTTTGCATCAAAACAATTGTAAAAATAAGTTTCATGCAATTTTAACTACGGAAACCCGTGCCGACTTGCGCCCAAAAGTGCGAACTAGCACTTTTTCACTAGGCTAAATCGAAAAAACCTTTTTTCGGAAATTCAAAATTTCATGTAAATAAAACGCTTCCCCTTTTTCCCCACATGTCCCATAAAATCATTTATCCAAGTAAAAAATATTTACGTACCCCACACGAGGCTTAAAATTCATAATTTTCTTCAAAAAATAGCTTTTTTTCTGTCTATTTTGTAAACAATGAAAGGTAAATTTTAAGAAATAATCAAGTTGAAAAATATGAAGCATAAAGTATATGATTAGCGCAAAGTGTAAGTTTTCTCTCTCATTTTATATTTATTTCTCCCGTAAATTACTCAAAGTTACGTTTTTTTTTCAAGTTTTAAGTTAAATTTTTGCATTTTATATAGGGTGAGTTCTGGTAAGTGCGTACCCTTTTTTTCAAAGTTCATGTTCTCAAGGATGCTGCTCTGTTGAAAAAACTTGTGGACTCACAATTTTTTTTTTAGTTTTCTTTCCAGATCCTTTACTATGATTTTCAACCATATAATATGTCGAATAAACCATAAGCATAGGTTTTGTGACCTGGTTTATGACACCTATTCTAAGGTACGCACTTTCCCTACCTAGCGGGGTAAGTGCGTCCACCTTAAATTATGTGAATATGAGCAGGAAAAAACTTCTGGCACATATTAAATGTGTTAGGTAGTTGCCTTGGGATAATTCCTAATGCTAGAAATCAGCACTTGCTTTCATGGATGAAACGCAATCAGTGATATCCAACGTGTCTTACGAACAACTGTGATTTGAAGATTGAGAGAGTTGTGTCTGTGATTCTTCCTCTGTCCTTTTAATAAGACCAAGTGAGCAAACGTTAGTTGTTTTTATTTAGTAATAATCACTTATTGATTACATAGTTTATTTTGGTTTAATACATTAATCAGTCTGTGTTTAAGCCAGGGTTCTCACTTACCCCTTCTTAAATGTAAGATGAGACATGTGCGTCCAATGGCGTTGTTGTAAGTGCGTACCCCTGTGATGTTCTTTAATTCTATTTGTATGGTAGATCGTTAGGTGACCTAAGTGAACAATTCGTTTTTTCCTTTTTTTTTTTTTTTTGAATAAATACGGTTTTAAAATATTTTTCTTATTAGAATCAGCAGCAGTAAGAAAAAACAAAAAATAAAGAGCAAAAAAGAAAAAAATGTAATAATAGATCATGATATGATACTTGTACTTTGTTTTCCCTTGTACTTTGAAATAGTTTTTCACATGGTGTTCTTAATTTTCTTAAATATAATTTATTCATTACTCCACCTTCGTTTTTTGAATCAGCTGGTTCCTTATTCAGTGTTTCACTTAATTTCATTGCTTCATTTGTCATTCTGGTTTAAATTAAGTATAGCTTATGATCGCTATTTTGAACGAAAAATGTACTAACTGATATCTAAAAGCCAATATATTTCAGAGGTTATGAATAAAATTAAAATCTTATGCCGCATTCAATGTAAATATAAATACTTGATGGAAATGACGTGGGGTTTATAATCGGCTTATAAAACAGTTATAAGCAAAATTAAAGGTGAATTACGAGAGTCAGATTTTCCACGTAATGGTACACACTTGCCTCATCATAATGGTACGCACTTGCTCCGCATAATATTACGCATATGCCTCATGATAGTGGTACGCACTTGCCCCATCATAATGGTACGCACTTACCCCCACCTTAATTTAAAGAAAGGGAAAGTGCGTACCGTCATATAAACAAATTTTAGTTAGAGAATTTGATCAAAATACCCCATGTATGTTGTTAGTAGCTATTACTCAAAAGAAACAACCTACATTTCTTGACTTCATTTGCTTGGTATGACTACAAGAGAAACTGAAACAAAACCTTCTCAATCTTTACTTTAGAGTTTTTTTGAAGACATTTAAGTTGTCTCTGATTGTGTTTCGTCTTTTGAATTCAGGCCTGAATTCTACCTATTGAAATTATCATTAGACAGTTATCTAACATAGTCGACGTGTTGCAAAAGCCATTTCAGGACAGTGTTCATATAATTCCCGGTGGACGCACTTACCCCGTGGACGCACTTACCAGAACTCACCCTACTACATTTTTTTTTTATAATTGAAGTTAAAAACCAACGTAAATAATGCAAAAATTAGGTAGAAGATACAGCATGTACACATTACATGCTGTACTTTCTACCTAATTTGTGCTTTATTTACGTTGATTTTTAACTTATTTGATCATTTTTCATTTAACTACTTTTTTTTTTATTATACATTTGCAAATGCTGTTTTGAAAGTATGCTTTTTACTGATTTTGGGACTTGATATTTTCTTTAAGTGTATCTGCAATTTAAAATTCCTAAATGATGCAATAAATAATTAGAAAAAATCAAATATTTAAAGAAATATATAAATTTTAAGCTTCGTGCGTGGGACCTAATTTCTTTAAAAAATTAGAATAAATGTTTGTTTAATATCAATATGTCGAAAATGTTTGTTGATTGTCGAAAATGTTTATTGTAATTTCAAAAATTACAAATTATGCCGACTTGTGCTTGAAAGTGTAAACTAGTACTTGTGTACTGAGCCGAATCGAAACAAATGCGGGAAGGAAGTAACTAATTGTTTAAGTAGTTAATTCCGCATATTGCGCATTTGTTACCTGTTATTTTATTATTTTGCAGAGAAAACAATTGATAATTTCATATCAGTTAAAAGCCAGTTTTTATTTACTAGGCTCAAAATTAATGATAGTTTTCTCAATGAGATTTATTCTTTATGGGCGAATAACATTTCATTTCTAGAAGGGAAAAATATGGTCTCAGTACTTAGAACAATAAATGATACAGCTGAAAGAGCGGTAAAAATTTTGCAGGACTTCCATTTGCTAACAGCTTATGAGGAGAAAAAACAATTTTTGTTACGTTGTGTTCAAGAGCACCGAAAGATATACCCTGACTTCAATAAACTAACATTGAAACGAAAGTATGGTCAGTAATGTTCATGTAATAGTGTTGTAAATAAATGTTGAAAAAAAATTGTTGTCATACTTAAAAAATATATATATATTTATTTATTTTAACTATTTATTAATTTTGAATTTCAGATACATTTAAAGAAATTTTCAAATTCCAAAATCACTAAAGAACATACTTTCAAATCAGCATTTGCAAATCTCTACTAATAATAAAGCTGAAAGTTTGTCTCTCTGTCTTTCCTTCTGTCTTTCCTTCTGTCTGTCTGTTACGCGCGTAGCGCCAAAACCGTTCGGTCGATTTTCATGCCACTTGGTACAAAATTAGTTTGTAGCATGTAGTTTTGCACCTCGAAGCGATTTTTCGAAAATTCCATTTCGTTCTTTTTCTATTCGAATTCTTAGCGGAAATTCGATAAAATAGGGAAGAAATATTTTATACACATTTTCAAGTCTTATGTCATTCGAAAGCTTGAAATTTTCTGCACAAAATGACGTTTTTTCGAAGTTTCTACGATCATCAGGAGAGCTGTAACAATTGTTTTTAGAATCCCGAAATTCAAGGCTTACCTTCAGTAAAGCAAGCCAAACGATTCTAAAATGGCTTTGCTCGCGAATAAAACTTGTTTGAAAATAGAGATGAAATGAATTATTTTATCAACGGAAATCAACTTTTCATGTTGTTACCATGGTTACGTTTTTATTTCGTTCTTTTTCCCTTAATAATTTTAAAAATGTATTTGTTTTTGTAATAATCCAAACTCCAAGCCTTATTAAAATTAGTCAAATGAAATATTAAAAACCGTGATAAGATGGCACCTGTCAATCAAATGAGAAATCGAGTCCTTTCCTTAAAATACAGGATACCATTCTAAATTTATCGTCTGCAAAACATATTTTACTTCATTATTAATTTATTTCAATATAAATTGCAGCAAATGGCTTGAGTGAACGAATTTAGCTTTTAATTTATCGTTTGCTGATTGATCTTTGTCGATGTTTATTGTTTTTATTATCATTGTGAAGAATAATGCACGAAATTTCTATGACTAATACTTAAAATTTTTAGGATCAGTTGAGTTTAAAAGAAAAAATTGCTCCAAATATACTTTTGCAATGTGATTATTTATTGTTGGACTGTAATTTGCAGCAATAATTGCATTTAATAAATAATGAAAGACAATATTAAAAATTATTTTTTTGGCGACTTTTTTACAATTTGGCATTCAATTCTATTTCAGTATATTTACTTCTATCTTATTGCGATATTGCAACGTTCTTTCTAAAGTATGTCATTTCGGAAAATGTATTATTTTGTTTTTGAAGTTAGGAAAGAAAACTTTCTTCTTCTTTTAAACTTTGGTAAGATTTCTCTTGGTTTCTGTGAGCAACAAAATTTTTCTTATTTTTTCTTTTGGCTTATTTTTGTGCACCTATCTTTGGGGTTGCATTCGAATGTCCCCAAGGGGGTGATTTACCCCTTTTATGGGGTAATCAGGGCTTTCAATGCAGACCAAAGTGATATGAATTGGCGCGACCACTTGGCGATATCTCGCCAAGCTTTTGGTCACCAAGTGTTTGACGCCAATTTGGCGACATATCGCCAAGTTGGCAATAAATTTAGCGAAAAAAAATTTTTTTGGGTTCAATTTGGCGCTATTGGCGATATTTTGCGAAAAATCTACTGAATGATGTTAAAATCGGCGATATTTAGGAGATTAATCATTGTAAAACATTTTTTTGCATTGTTTCGTGGCAAACTAGGGATGCAAATGTTTGAATTGTTATCTTACTCACTTCAAGCACTATTTTAGCACTTAAGGCATCTACTAAGAAATTTACACGTAAAAGGAAGTAGTGTAGGGTCCATACCAAATTTTTATATCATACTTTGAAGGAATTATAGTTGAATTATAACTAAAATAGAGTATTTTTTTCTGCTATATCATTTTTTTACAAATGAACTTTTAATTTTATACCACGGGCAAAGCCGTGCGGGTACCGCTAGTGAATAATAAAAAAATGCAGTATTCAAAATGGAAAAATTTAAGTTAACACTTTCCGGTCTAAGCCCGAGCTCAGCTCAGGGTCAAGTTTGAACTACTGTTGCTCTGAAAATACGTTTTTTTTTTTCGTTTCAATCCTTTTTAGATATTATCTATGGACCTTTTACTTTCTTTACAAAAATATAGATGGCACCACCAATCAGAATTAACTGCAGGAGATAAAGAATCGAGGCTTATACGAGTTAGTGCAAGCGTGCGACAGTGCAAATCCGTGTTTTGAAATGTACCACACCAAAGCAAATTTTGCAAAATAATGTGTATTTGAAAATTGAATCTTTTTTTGAAATATTTGTTCAAGATTTGGGTAAGTTTTTAATCAAATTTGTGCATATTTTCATGGTCAAAAATGATATTTTCTTATGAGGAACTTTTTTTTCAAGTTCCAAACATGCATTTTTCGACAATTTCTTACTAAATATTAAATGTTGTGTCACTTAAATAGGTCTTTCATCATGAAAGAAAACATCTTGAGGTATTTAATAAAATTAAAATTTACCAACATTAACTTTTTCCAAGTATTTTTTAAAAAATCACGAAAAGCGACAAAAACCCCAGTCTGAAGGGAGATGCGCGGTCGAAAAGGCTCAGACCTGAAAGTGTTAAAACTTGGGGGGGAAAAAAAAAAAAAAAAAAAAAAAAAAAAAACGTAGTTTTAAGTAATTTGCAAGAGAAATTAATATAAAATGAGAGAAGAAAACTTATATTTAGCTCTAATTATATATTTTATGCTTTATATTTTTCATCTTGATCATTTCTTAAAATTTATCCTTTATTGTTTACTAGCGGTACCCGCACGGCTTTGCCCGTGGTATAAAATTAAAAGTTCATTTGTAAAAAAATGATATAGCAGAAAAAAATACTCTATTTTAGTTATAATTCAACTATAATTCCTTCAAAGTATGATATAAAAATTTGGTATGGACCCTACACTACTTCCTTTTACGTGTAAATTTCTTAGTAGATGCCTTAAGTGCTAAAATAGTGCTTGAAGTGAGTAAGATAACAATTCAAACATTTGCATCCCTAGTTTGCCACGAAACAATGCAAAAAAATGTTTTACAATGATTAATCTCCTAAATATCGCCGATTTTAACATCATTCAGTAGATTTTTCGCAAAATATCGCCAATAGCGCCAAATTGAACCCAAAAAAATTTTTTTTCGCTAAATTTATTGCCAACTTGGCGATATGTCGCCAAATTGGCGTCAAACACTTGGTGACCAAAAGCTTGGCGAGATATCGCCAAGTGGTCGCGCCAATTCATATCACTTTGGTCTGCATTGAAAGCCCTGATTACCCCATAAAAGGGGTAAATCACCCCCTTGGGGACATTCGAATGCAACCCCAAAGATAGGTGCACAAAAATAAGCCAAAAGAAAAAATAAGAAAAATTTTGTTGCTCACAGAAACCAAGAGAAATCTTACCAAAGTTTAAAAGAAGAAGAAAGTTTTCTTTCCTAACTTCAAAAACAAAATAATACATTTTCCGAAATGACATACTTTAGAAAGAACGTTGCAATATCGCAATAAGATAGAAGTAAATATACTGAAATAGAATTGAATGCCAAATTGTAAAAAAGTCGCCAAAAAAATAATTTTTAATATTGTCTTTCATTATTTATTAAATGCAATTATTGCTGCAAATTACAGTCCAACAATAAATAATCACATTGCAAAAGTATATTTGGAGCAATTTTTTCTTTTAAACTCAACTGATCCTAAAAATTTTAAGTATTAGTCATAGAAATTTCGTGCATTATTCTTCACAATGATAATAAAAACAATAAACATCGACAAAGATCAATCAGCAAACGATAAATTAAAAGCTAAATTCGTTCACTCAAGCCATTTGCTGCAATTTATATTGAAATAAATTAATAATGAAGTAAAATATGTTTTGCAGACGATAAATTTAGAATGGTATCCTGTATTTTAAGGAAAGGACTCGATTTCTCATTTGATTGACAGGTGCCATCTTATCACGGTTTTTAATATTTCATTTGACTAATTTTAATAAGGCTTGGAGTTTGGATTGTTACAAAAACAAATACATTTTTAAAATTATTAAGGGAAAAAGAACGAAATAAAAACGTAACCATGGTAACAACATGAAAAGTTGATTTCCGTTGATAAAATAATTCATTTCATCTCTATTTTCAAACAAATTTTATTCGCGAGCAAAGCCATTTTAGAATCGTTTGGCTTGCTTTACTGAAGGTAAGCCTTGAATTTCGGGATTCTAAAAACAATTGTTACAGCTCTCCTGATGATCGTAGAAACTTCGAAAAAACGTCATTTTGTGCAGAAAATTTCAAGCTTTCGAATGACATAAGACTTGAAAATGTGTATAAAATATTTCTTCCCTATTTTATCGAATTTCCGCTAAGAATTCGAATAGAAAAAGAACGAAATGGAATTTTCGAAAAATCGCTTCGAGGTGCAAAACTACATGCTACAAACTAATTTTGTACCAAGTGGCATGAAAATCGACCGAACGGTTTTGGCGCTACGCGCGTAACAGACAGACAGAAGGAAAGACAGAAGGAAAGACAGAGAGACAAACTTTCAGCTTTATTATTAGTAGAGAAGAGACAAAATACAAAGAAAAAAAAAGCTATTTTTTGAAGAAAATTATGAATTTTAAGCCTCGTGTGAGGTACGTAAATATTTTTTAACTTTGATAAATGATTTTGTGGGACATGTGGGGATATAGAGGAAGCGTTTTATCGACACGAAATTTTGAATTTCCGAAAAAAGTTTTTTTCGATTTGGCCTAGTGAAAAAGTGCTAGTTAGCACTTTCGGGCTCAAGTCGGCACCGGTTACCGTTGTTCAAATTGCAGGAAACTTCTTTTATAATTGTTTTGATACAAAAGGAAAAAAAAATAAGAGGGTATGCGTAAAAAATTCAGACTTTCTGTTTTTTTGACACATCCTATTGAACACCTGAAGTTCGCCCACCTGGTTGTCGTGAATGTGTTTTTAAGTTTTGACTACAAAGGACCCCCCCCCCCCCAAAAAAAAAGGGTTTTGCCCTTGCCTTACCATGCCCATTACTTACTCTCCAATACCTTACCATGACCTTCTCTATCAGTAACACATTTCTTTGTAGGAGGGAAAAATTCAAAGTTTAGAACAATGCTTGATTTTCTGGTTGTGAGGCACGAGGGACCGAGACCAAATAATTAAGATTTCATTATTCCATTTTTCAGATTTTGCTCAGTTTATTATTGCTTAAGCAAATTGAAAATTTGTCAAGGAGTATTATAGGCTCTATTTACCTGCGCAATAATCTGGATTGGGGTCCGTTCTATCGTTTCAACTGAAACCCTCCCATAAGGGCCGGTCTTAGGCCGATTGGGCCCTGCGCCGATGAATCATGTTTTCCCTTTAGATAAATATAAAAAACAATTGTATAAGAATAAAAAGTTGATTAGTAATATGGAAGTCTGATGCTACTTTTAGAACAATTTATGAAGTGAGTAGGGGAATTTTCTAAAACTTTTAAGTTTTAGAAATTCTCCTAAAACTTAAAAGTTTTAGGGGAATAGAGTAAAGACTAGTAATAGAGATGGTTTAAAAGCCATCTCTATTATTAGTCTATTAAAGTTATCAAATATATTTCCAAAATTTCTTATGCCAAATAAGTCGTTTGAAAACAGTTAAACATCTGTCAATTTAAAAATCTAAAACTCAGGTTAGTGTGGTCAAAAGAAATGGCAGAATAAAAAATTCTTATTATATATATTAGTAAAAATGAAAAATTCTCAATGAATAGCGTCAATAAGTAGGGCGACTAATACTACAGGGGGGATTACCAAATATGGCCTAAAATACATTTTTAGGCTTTAATTTCGAAAAGTTTCGAGACAGAGAGAGAACGCTGTGCCCTCATCTCCTTCCAACAAAATTGTAGCATAAAATTACCATTTTTAAACATCAATATCACAATTTTTCTGGGAGCAGCTCCCGACTGCTAATCATTTCCCCGACGTCATTAAGGCAGCCTAAAATGTGTTTTTTTTGGGCATCAATGACAAAACATTTCTGGGGGAGCTGCCGAACCATCACCCTTTTCTGAACCTTAATATCAAAGATAGTCTGAAATTGTGCCTTTAAGCGGTGTCAATTTTGAAAACTTATGGAGGACTTCTCTGCCTCCTAAGAGGTCCTAATACTGCATTTTTGAAAGTCTCGATGGGATTGTCCTCCAAACCCTTCCTTCAATGGATAGCATAAAATTGGCTTCAATTTCGAAAACATTTTTTGACTGGAGCAACCTTTCCCCTATCATTACTAACTGCACTTAAAGTTGTGATTCAGTCTCGAAAAATTTTCAGAGAGATTTTTTGAATCTTACCTATTCTCTTAACGTCCTAAAGATAGCTTAAAATAGCCCATTTAAAATTTCAGTTTCGGAAAAGTTCCGATAGGGGCTACACGTTCCCAAAGTTAAAGATTGACTCAAATTAACTTCAATTTTGAAGATAGAGAGAGGACTTCCGAAGGGAACTCTCTCTCTCTCTCAACTTTCTTTATCAAAAACTTATTTTTCCTTAGGTTTTGAAGATATTTTCGAATCAGGGTCATGCCTACCCCTATCCTCCTTCTAGTACGACGAAAGACTGAAAAGTGCTTCTAAAAATCCAATTTCCAGAATTTTCCCCGGGTACTTCCACCGATATACTTACCTCCGTCTTTCATCTGACGAAACGAACGACATTTTTAAAAGTGATTTTTCTTAAGGCTTGAAACTATTAGTATAGAGTCCATATTTCCCTAAAAGCAACAAATAGCACATGAAGAATTTATCAATACTGAAGTCATATTAAGGGTGCAGTTTTAATTCCATTTTCCCTTGTCCTGGTGCAACACGCTTTGTTTCGGATTTATGCAACGATTATGTCTACTTTTATCGTTATCAACGAAAAGGTGGTCAGGAAAGGCGCATAGAAAGGAAAGGAAAGTTAATCTGTTATTAGTTGCAGTTTTTTCTCTATCTTTTTGTTGTTAAAGAGAAAAATTGTTAAAATAATTTTTTTATCATTATTTAAAAAAAAATATTTAAGCGTTAAATTAAATGTGAGCATTCTATAAAAGAGACAGGCCAGTCAATATAGGGCTCAGAATCAATTACTCCCCTCTCTCCACCCCGGCTTTGGAAAAGTAATAGATTTATTCAAAAGTGGGCGTGTATTTTGCTATTTTTAGATGTAATTTACATCGAGTATTTACCTCCCTCCTCCTGAAAAATTTCGAAATGACTAGCGTTCATGTAGCTCCGGAGAGAATTCTCCAACCGGCCCTTTTTTGCTGTGCAGTGAAATCTAGATCTTGAAATAGACTTTCGAGAAATATCTACGGGAATACCATCTAAAGAAAATCTCGAGTTATTTGGAGAGTACTTCAAGCCTAAATGCTCAGAAAAACTAAAGAAAATAGATGTAATAAATTTAGTACGGGAAAGATTGACTAAAAATTTAAATTTGCAGAGTTTCTTAGAAGATAGACTCCAAGTAACTTAAGTTTCTCTCAAGATCTTTTTGAAGAAATTCGAAATTTTTTAAGCAAATCAAGCATTTATTGGTAAATAGGTCTTCTATGTACATATAAATATGGCATCCGGAAAATCAAAATCTGATGATTTTACTAGTGTGCTTTTAGAAGGTGCGGTTTCGACAAAAATCATTTCCTCATTTTTGTGGACACTAGTGCCTTGCTAATTGTGCTTTTCCCCTAAGCTTATCGCTTTTTAAAAAAAACTTCGTATTTGTTCTACTAAAAATTTGGCACGCTCGTTGCCAGCACTTTCTTTCAATATTAAGATCTGTTCCAGAGCTTGGTGACAATCATTTGTTTCATAATAGTTTAGTCTCTTTCTCACTGACTGAAATTCAGCGGTAAGCATTTTCATTTTTTCCCTCATTTTTCGGAGTTGAACATCTTTTTCTTCTAACTCTTCAAGTACGTTGTAATTAGTTTGCGTACTTTTGCTGGTAAGCTTAATCACATTTTTTGTTGTTTCAGAAAAATGGCTGTTAGGAACTGATAATAAAAGTTCTGCAACAGCGAGGTTCTTTGATACATGATCATCAATCTGTGAATCAACTCCAGAAGTACCATTCTTATATTCTCCATGTTTAGCTGTGGAAGTACTACTTTCTGCATTAGGCAGAAAAATGGAGGGCACAGCATCTTCTTTTAAGCATCTGCGGCTCTTAGCAACTGACGATAAAAGTTCTGCATTAGTAATGTTCTCTGAAAAGAGATCACGAGTTTGTGACACGTCATTTTTCTGCTGCTTTAGAGCATTTACTCCAGAAGTACAGCTCTCAATCTTGTATTCTCCATGTTTAGCTGTGGAAGTACTACTTTCTGCATTAGGCAGAAAAATGGAGGGCACAGCATCTTCTTTTAAACATCTGCGGCTCTTAGCAACTGACAATAAAAGTTCTGCATCGAGGATGTTCTCTGAAACTTGATCATCTGTTTGTGGAGCGCCAATCTTCACCTGTTTTAAGGTTCTTTCTCTAGAAGTACAATTCTTAAACTTGCATTTTACATGTTTAGCAGTGGATGCATTATTTTTAGCATAAGGATAAAAAATAGAAGGCACAGCATTTCTTTTCAAGCGTCTGCTGCCTGTAGAATAAGTAAAATCATTAGATGTGAAATGCAAACTACACATAACACTACACTTAATGCCATCAATAATTCTGGACTTGTCTAAAGAAATAAATCTCAACCATTGTGTTCTCACAGACAATTTTGATGGAAATTCATGAAATGAAAGTCCTTTGTTCCTGCATCCTCTTTTTCTTCTAGATGTGCAAAATGGAACACAACAAGCCACCATTATTCAATATAAACAATATACCATACTTGAAAATATAATGTAGATAAGATATGAAATATAACGGAGCGACAAAATCGTTTAGCCTGTTATCGATCTCTGTCGATGACCGAAGGACATATGGAGCTGGAACTCTGTAAAATGTAAAATACTTATTGAAAAATATGTTAAAAAAACAATACAAAAGCAAGATATTTTAAGAGTGTGGTCATCGAGTTTTTAACTTAATATTATAAGCAGTTCTTATATAATATAGTATATGTAAGGTCCGTTCAAAAAGTAATGCGCATGATTTTATTGTGACTCGATTATCGATGGCATCACGAGAAAACTTGTTTGGTAATGTGGCAGAGGGGTTTACTCTTCCAACACAGCCAGTAGCCAGTTTGCTCCTAGGAAAATTATCGTAAAGACAAGATTTTTCGTATAATTTTGTTTTTGTAGTTCGTGACATGACGCTCGCTCAGTTGAACAGCGATACCCCATGAAATTTTGGGGAAAAAATGCAACCGACACATTACAGAGATGCAAGAGACCTTCAAGGACTATTGCATTTCGGCTGGTGAACCCAACAACAGCCAGAACCGACGAAAACTTGGATCGAGTGAGCTAAGTTTTGCTTTCCGACCATCGATTGAGCATCCGGCAAATTGCTGATTCTCAAAATACAGGAATGTGCAGTGCATGGCTACGATTCATAGGATAATAATCGAGGATTTGCAAATCCTCTTCCTCTATTGTTACTAACTTTCTGGCCCGGCCGCAGCAATAACCCGGTGGTCCTCTATCCATCTTTTAATCCCGACTTGGCTCCATGTTACTTTTTTTTCCCTTTCCCTGATTTAAGAGAACACTAAGAGGAAACATTAGAAAACAAGGCAAGAAGGCCTTGTTTCCTAAGGAGACCTAGGAAGAAGAGGAAACATTAGAAAACAAGGCAAGGAGGCCTTGTTTCCTAAGGAGACCTAGGAAGAAGAGGAAACAAGGCATTAGGAAACCATGGAAAACTCCCAAAACCACGAAACAACTTTCCTGAGAGCTATTCCAATTGAGGACTTCCACATGGTGCCTTCCAGGCGTATCAGACACGCACCCGCAAGGGCATCGACGCAAGAGGAAAGTATTTTGAAAAATTTTAAACAATTGTACATTAATGATCAATAAATATATTTTTCACAGAAAATGCGCATTAATTTTTGAACGGACCCTGTGTGTGTACAATATATACAGGGTGTCCACTCCAATCGTGGACCAATAGCTAATTTCTAAACCGTTAGAGATAAGCATATAGTTTATTTAGGAAAAAATCTCCAAATTACGAAAGGAATTTTGGGTCTATTCAATGTTTTTCAAAAAATCAAATTTTGAAAGAGTTACGAAATTTAAATTTTTATACAGCCCACCAGTCCTATCAATCATATTTAGTAAAACATTCTTGACACTGCAACGTTTAAAACTAAAAAAAAATCACTCTTCTACGACAAAAATTGACCGAGTTATGACGTTTTGAAAAATCAAGATTTTGCATTGTTTCATGACGCCATCGAGAGATCGCTTTAGGGACCGTATGCGAAATCCTTCAAAATCTTGATTTTTCAAAACGTCATAACTCGGTCAATTTTTGTCGTAGAAGAGTGATTTTTTTTTAATTTAAACGTTGCAGTGTCAAGAATGTTTTACTAAACATAATGGATAGGACTGGGGGGCTGTATAAAAATTTAAATTTCGTAACTCTTTCAAAATTTGATTTTTTGAAAAACATTGAATAGACCCAAAATTCCTTTCGAAATTTGGAGATTTTTTCCTAAATAAACTATATGCTTATCTCTAACGGTTTAGAAATTAGCTATTGGTCCACGATTGGAGTGGACACCCTGTATATATTATACATACAGGGTGTGTGTAACTGTGTACAGTACATCATTTAGCATATGATGTACTGTAGACAGAGAAAACTGAGTCACAAACAAGAAAACACCATAAAACGGAGCATGAATATTGCTTGCATAACTGGCATAGCTAATGGTAACAAACTTCATGTTTGATTCAGAGAAGCCTTCACTCAAAATTTTCATTATGACTATGACTATTATTAATGTTACCGTTTTGTAGCAACTCGCCACGGCTTTGCTTGTGTTAACATTTAAAAGAGTTTGTTGTTGTAGCTGTATCCATAATACACGAATTTAAAAAATACGTACAGCAAATATAATGTTAAATTGAAGCGTAATTTTACCGGAGCTCATAAGGAATAAAAAGGTTTTTGCTTTGTCTTCTCAAATGCAATATTTTACCTTTTCGGCTATTTTTAAATCAACGCAAAAGCTGAGTATTGTAACGAGTCCGTAGCACCTTCAACTTTCTTTAAATGAACATTCCAATCTTGAGGAAGTAACTATAAATTTATTTACAAGTATGTACACTATTTACAAAAGGAGCAGGAAACAATTGCTAAACATCCAGCAATTAGGTAGCAAAACAGTACACTGTACTCTCAACAGTAATTCAGCACCACGTATCTAACGTGAACAGTAGTTAAGCAATTACAAAAGCAAAACATCGCCCAAGCGAATAGCGAATAAAACGAGTCACCAGAATCAAATCTGAAAACAACTGACTGACTTGTGTTCAAGGCCAGCTATTTATACACGGAAAGAAATGTCCACAATATTCGAGAAAAACCTGGAATATTTTGTTTCATTTATAACTTGAACAATCCATTCACAAATTCTAGCGATAAGAAAAAAACCACGCGAAAATGTCTTCACGCTTATTAAAGTTAGGGCAAGTGTAAAAACTGCAAAGTGTTTCAGAGCCGGTATACAGATGATAAAAGTGATATCTTCAGATACATTTGCAACATGTCGCCAGATAAAACCAAAACTAATGAAAATAAAGCAAGGCAGGAAAAACCACAACTATTTACAAGATTTGTAACATTGCCCCCTTCCTAAGGACTGCACGTCCCGGGCAGTACAATCCCCAGAAAAGAAGCAAGGGAAAATTTACAGATGCACACATTACGTGATAACCAATCATAAACATGATAAACAATAACAATGAGAACATGAAAGAAACACTAACATTGATAAAGTCATATTACAAACAATTAAAGGCAAAAGTTATTTACAAAATTTACAAGCAAGTTACCATGGTAGCTTTAGATTTATTTTACGAACTATGGCCATAGTATGGGGCTAGCCGATCATAATGTATAACCCTAGGTTTTGAATGTGATGACTTCTGGATCCTCACTACGACGTCGTTCAGCCGGTGAAGGACTGTGTAGGGTCCATCCCAATGCGACTGCAATTTGGGTGACAGACCTTTACGTCGGATGGGATTCCATAGCCACACCTTGTCACCTTCTTGAAAGTCATGGCCAGTGGACCTTGTGTCGTATCGGGTCTTCATTTTCTCCGTCGCGATGTTGATTCGCTCCCGTGCGAAGTGATGAACGTCCTCCAACCGGGCCTGGAGATCCTGGACGTATTCCTCAGGCGATGAAGGCGCATCTGGAGGGAGACCGAAGACGAGATCACAAGGTAGCCGAAGCTCTCGGCCGAAGAGCATCTGTGATGGGGAATATCCGGTGGTCTCGTGGACAGCACTGCGGTAGGCCAGCAGAAACAGAGGAAGTTTCTTGTCCCAATCCTGTTGATTTTTGGAGACCATAAGCGAGAGATTATTAAGGATTGTCCTGTTGAATCTCTCCACCATGCCGTCCGATTGTGGGTGTAGTGGTGTCGTTCGAGTTTTCTCAATTTTGAGGATATCACATAGGCCCTTAAACACAGCAGAGATGAAGTTTCTTCCCTGATCGGAATGGATCTGCAAAGGTGTCCCATATCTCGAGATCCAATGCTGGACTAGAGTCTCTGCTACAGTGGTAGCTTCTTGATCCGGAATGGAATATGCTTCGGGCCATTTGGTGAAATAGTCAATGGCAACGAGGATGTATTTTTTCCCATCAGTAGTTTTCGGTAGAGGACCAAGAATGTCGATCCCGATTCGTTCGAAAGGAGCTCCTAAGTTGTAAAGATGTAGTTTCCCGCGGCTTCTTCTCTTTGGTCCTTTACGGGCAGCACAGGCGTCACAAGAATGACACCACTTCTCCACGTCATCCTTCGCCTTGCTCCAGAAGAAGCGCTCTCGAACCTTGTGGAGGGTTTTCAGGATACCAAAGTGTCCTCCAGTCGGACTACTGTGCAATTCCTTTAGAACGTCTGGAATTCTTGATCTGGGAATGAGTAACTGCCATTTGAATGCTTTACCATCGTCAGATTCCCATTTCCGATACAGGACGCCATTTCGCAACTGGAGAGATTTCCATAGAGCCCAGTATCTCTTCGTTGCAGGACTGTAGATAGAAACGTCTTGCCAACTAGGTCGCCGACTGTCCTTTTCCATTAACTCTATGATAGGCTTTAGGTCTGGGTCTTCAAGCTGATCTTTTCTAACTTGGTCGTCACTCCATGGATCAGGATCTGAAGATGATGAAGTAGCAGTAACTTGACAGGCAGTAGGGATTGTCATCCCGTACTGTTTCTCAATTCGGGAGCAATAATGGTAGTTCTCGGAACAAGGTCTTCTTGATAATGCGTCAGCATTACCGTGTGACGAACCTTTTCGGTGCTTAATCTCGATGTCATATTCCTGGAGCCGCTGTATCCACCTGGCTACCTGGCCCTCTGGATTCTTGAAATTCAACAGCCAAGTTAAAGAGGCATGATCAGTCCGGAGCAGGAATTTACGGCCGTAGAGGTAATGATGGAAATGTTCTACAGCTTTAACTATGGCGAGCAATTCCTTTCTAGTGACACAATAATTTCGCTCCGACTTGGATAAGCATTTGCTCCAGTAGGCAATGACATGTTCGTTACCGTCTATTTCTTGAGATAAAACAGCTCCAACGCTCTCGTGGCTCGCATCAGTGTCAAGTATGAAGGATTTTCCAGGCTGAGGATAAGAGAGAATAGGCGTTGATGTTAAAGCCTCCTTCAGCTGTAGAAATGCATCCTCGCATTCTTTGGACCATTCAAAATTTTGTTTGCTCTCCGTCAGCTTATGCAAAGGTCGTGCAATGTTGGAAAAACCCTTCACAAACTTCCTGTAGTACGTGCAGAGCCCCAGGAAGCTTCGCAGCTGATGAACATTTTCGGGGCGGCTCCAATTCTTGACTGCGGATACCTTGTCTGGATCTGTTCGTACACCCTCTGAAGAGATAATGTGACCAAGGTAGTTCACCTCACGGCGGAACAAATTACATTTGGACGGGCTTAACTTCAGGTTGGCTTCCTTAAGCTTTTGCAGCACCTTCCTAAGATTAGCCAAATGTTCCTCAAAACTGCGTCCTATGATGATGATGTCGTCCAAGTAGACAAGACAGGATTCATAAGAGAGACCTCTTAACACTGATTCCATAAGACGCTCGAACGTGGCTGGTGCATTGCAGAGGCCGAAGGGCATCACTTTAAACTGCCACAAGCCTTGTCTGGTTGTAAACGCCGTCTTCTCTCGGTCGTCGGGGTGTATCTCCACCTGCCAGTAGCTGCTCTTTAAATCCAGGGTCGAAAACCACTTGTGTCCAGAAAGGGTGTCCAGAGTGTCATCGATCCGTGGAAGAGGGTAACTGTCCTTCTTGGTGATGTTATTCAGACGTCGGTAGTCAACACAAAATCTGGTGGAGCCGTCTTTCTTTCGGACCAAGACGATAGGGGATGCCCAAGGACTGGATGAGGGTTCGATGACGTCATTCTCCTGCATCTCTTTTACGAGGATCTCAACCTCTTCCTTCTTGGCGAACGGTAGTCGTCTTGGATGCTGCTTGATAGGGGGATGATCTCCAGTGTCGATCCTATGCTGCGCTAAACTCGTGCGACCAACATCTTCGGGTGTAGATGAAAACACCTGCTTGAAGTCGTCCACCAATTTTTCCGCAGCGTATCTTTGATCCTTCGATAATGCTGCACTCCCAATTAATTTCGAAGTCAAGGATTCGGAAGACACAGTCTCGGAGGAATCAATTCTTCTGATGATGCAGTTTACGGGAGTACAAGTTGCCAACACTTCTCCTTTCTTAATATTCCTCGGTCTTTCACTTACATTGGCGACTCTCACAGGAACTGCATTCCTTGAAAGGTCCACAAGCGTAGATGCCACCAGTACTCCTTTTGGGCTATTATTCTGGTTAGGATATTCAATGAGGCCGAATTTAAAGCTGTTGTTTTCTTTGATGGAGCCAGGTATTAGTACTTCTGATCTAGAGAGAATCAATAAATCTGTTTGGGCTATTATTTGATGAGCGGATTTTAAGTTATTTTCAGCATTGAAAATTGCTATGTCTTCCCTCATCGAGTGCAGCTCATTATTTTTAAGGTCGATAGAAAATTCAAATTTTCTCAAAAAGTCCAGTCCGAGAATGAAGGGATCTGTAATGTCAGCGACGAATGCCGTGTGATGGTAAGTGGCGCTTCCGAACATTATTTCTAAGTTCACTTTTCCTTCAATCTCAATTTTGTCACCTGTCACAGTTTGGAGAGTAACGCAGGGCGGCGTCCATAAGATCTTGAGTCCAAATTGACGAGCCACATAAGTCTTAATAATGGTAACGTTGGCTCCTGTGTCCACGATCATTTCGCAGGGAAACCCATTCACATATGCGTAAATGAAGAGTCCATTGCAGCCACCAGTTCTTGGGGAAATCTGGAAAACTTTGGGAGACTTCTTCTTTTCTTGGCGAGCTTCGCAGTTCTTTCGTACGTGGCCCTCACCGCCACATTTCCAGCACTTCAGTGGTTGTCCACTTTGGTCTTTGCGAGTCTTCTTCAGGATCCCCGAGATTTCTTTGATTTGTCGCTCAATTTCCGAGAGACGAGTTGAGTTCGAATCCTGGGCACTCACTTCCGAGCCCCTGATTGAATGGCGATCCTTGCGGGATATTTGCTGTGCAGCCTCGAACTTCATTGCGTAGACCACACCGGATTTAAGATCTTTGATGTCCGCCATCCGGAGAGCCGTCTGGACTTCTGGACTTCGCACTCCGTCTATGAAGTAGTTCAGGGCCAGGCTATCGCGAACATCCAAAGGACAGTTCGAGAAGGCGAGATGGGAAAGCCTCTCAACGTCTGCTGCAAACACTTGCAAAGTCTCTCCATCCCTCTGGAGTCGGGATTTCAGCTGGAGTTGGCTGAATTCTTTTTGGCATACTTCGCCAAAGCGAAGCTCCAAGGCCGATGATAAGGCTTCGAAGTCACAGAGCTTGTCCTCTGGGAAGGTCTGTAGTATTTCAGCTGCATCCCCTCTCAGCGAGGCTGCAAGGTGACAGGCTTTCGTGGAAGAGTCCCAGGAGTTTGCTTCTGCAACGATGAGGAACTGCTTCTTGTAAATATTCCACGAGGTCTTCCCGTCAAACGTGGCCAGTTTGATGGATGGACGAGAAGTTCCAGCTGCAGCTACACAGTCACTTGAGTTGTTGGAGGATGCTGATAACTTCGATTCAAGTTCTTTAATTTTCTTTTCCACATGGTTTTCTACTGTGGTGATTC